>BQNB010013074.1:0-52500 GCA_026074375.1 Tanacetum coccineum | reverse complement strand
GTTCCGAGCTCTAGACATTCTTTATAGAACCCTAATATTTTGTTCATCAGGTACTCTGATAAGGTGTCATTTTATACATTTTTTCGGGGTTGTTTAGCCCCCTAAATCGTGCATTTATGCCCAAAATAGGTACTTAATCATTCCTTTTTAGGTATTTTACATTTGGAAGGCATTTGGAAGAATTACATGTGACTTTGGCTCATTTGGAGAAGAAACGGACAAGACTACAGACCCACACCAACATCTCTCAAGATAATATTCTCAGAAGCTGGAGACGGCGTCACAGATTCAACGTGACGGCGTCACAACGAAGACCAAGACGGCGTCACATGATTTCA
Organism: Tanacetum coccineum; assembly: GCA_026074375.1. Lineage (NCBI taxonomy): Eukaryota > Viridiplantae > Streptophyta > Magnoliopsida > Asterales > Asteraceae > Tanacetum > Tanacetum coccineum. The sequence continues at coordinate 52,162 of BQNB010013074.1, read as the reverse complement.
CAACGGCGTCAGAGCACACGACCCAACCCATTATCTAGAATATTCTCTTTCATGATGGCGTCACCACTAAAATGTGACTCCGTCACAGTGATTTTCCTATATATACAAACCCGAATTTAGGGTTTTGAGTATGTAACTTTAGAATAAAAAGAGGGTACGAACCTTAGTTCGTTTAGCAGCTGTTAGGGACGATTTTATGGCCTAAAACCCCTATTGTACTTCCTCCAACTCATGTTTTAGTCAAGCAAGACTTATTTAATCATTAAATATGTCTTGTTGTGTGATTCTTATATGTTCTTGCTTCATCTATAACATGCTTGGCTAAACCTTCTATTGTGTTTATTTATGATTGTATGAAACCTAGGATGTAGATCTTAGTGGTGTTGCTTCTTGTGATGGATATGCATGTTAGGTCTTAGAAAACCAGCTTTTGTCTGTATTGTTGTTGATATGTCTAGGAAAACATGATTGTGTAGAAAGGATACTATCGAGTAACAGTCTTCATACTACCTTTCCCCTTATAAGGTTGATCCACTCTTAATATATTTCACATGAATTTAATATACTCTTAGGGGCCTTGTAATAGTCTTTATACTACCTTACTTATGCGTTGCCTTAACGGAATATTAAATAGACGGTGGGTTCGTATAATTCGTTCATGACTTAGGAAATAATTGCATAGATCATCACAAGTGTGACAAAGAAACAACACTAGGAGAAGCAATCTAGGGAGTAATACATGATTAAATAAACACGGTCTTTTATTTTATTGTTATCACCATTAGTTTAGATTATTATTTAGTTTATTAGCTAAAACCAAAAAGTGCCGATTATGTGGTTTAATTATATTTAGTCATTAGTCTTTATTTTGTTTAGAATAAAGTAGCTTGTAATAAGGTTTATTATGCTAAAAGAAAGAAATAGCATAATTACCAAAGTATATGGTCTAGAAGTGAAACATTAGAAAAATAAAATAAGTAAAGCTTCATTCCCTCTCCTATACATACCCTTTCTAATCACCATTAGAAGGGTATGCCTTGTAATAATCTTTTCCATTTTTCCCTCCATTTTATATCATTTGAAAATTAAATACTTGCCATCCTCCACTATTCTCTCTAAGCTTTCATTGATAATCATGTATGATTCAAGATAAACAAGACCTAACAAGTGGTATCATACGCCATTAGAGAATTAGAGTGATTATATTCATGATTTGTTACACGTCCGAGAACCACAAAATGTAATTCGGAGGATTCGGTTGAGATTCTTGAGCTTTCAATTTGTATTTTGGCAGCTATTTCGAGTAATTGAGCATTATCGACTATTCTAATGGATTTGACGTGATGATGTATTGGAGTTTGTGCATTCTCGGAAGTGTTTTTAGCACTCTCGGAAGTGTTTTTGTATTCTCGAAAGGGGTTTTAGCATTCTCGGATCATTTTCGGGAGCGTTATTAGTTTAATCTCGGTAGAAAAAGTGTTGTAATAGATATTTACGCATTTTCGGTTCTATCGAAAATCGTATATTAGGTAGTTATTGATAAACTCGGTTTCCTATCGAGTTTTATAAGTATTCGTACATTTTTGGTTTTATCAAAAAATGTAAATAAGGATTTAGTGATTTAATCTCGGAAATAAGCTTACAAAGTCTTAAAACATCACAAGTTTACGGTTTTATCATAGATTGGGTTTTTGAAACACAAATTCGGTAATTACTAAACTCGGAAATCAAATCCAGTTCTATCGAATTTAGTGATATAAGTGTTTTGGATTATTAAGACATCATTAATTTCGGTTCTATCAAGATTGTGGTTCTTGTTAATTCATATCATAAGGATTTTTTTCAAATTTCGGTTTTATCGAGTTTGATTAAATCAATTTTTTTGAAATAAAACAAGTTAATCAATTTTGGGTTAAGAGTATTTCCGAGTATACTACGTTTTGAGAGTACCGAGTTTGATAGTATTCTTTGTCTGAGTTTTAGTTTTGTCTGAGAAGTGTACCGAGTTTCAGGCTACTTGTTATCCGAGAAAAGTGTTGTCCGAATTTGACAACTGTTACCAAGTTTGGAAATCTTCTCACAAATGACACTCATTTTCGTCTACAAAGATCCAATCTTTGAATCATAAGACATGTCGACATCCAAAACATATCAACAATCACTCGCTGATGCCGATTCTGAGACTAGGTCTCCCATGCTTGAAAGGGGTAGTTATATACCATGGGCAAGTAGATTTAGACGATATATAAATCGAAAGAGAGAAAACCGAAAGTGGCTTAACAAAGCACTTGATGAAGGTCCTTATCAGTTTTAAATGTTTGTTCCTACTGGTTCGACATTACCAATACAGCAGACTGCAGAAGATTTACAAGGTGGATAATTATTGCACTATGATGCTGAAATTGAGCTCATGAATCGGATTCTACTTTCTATTCCAAATGAAATTTACAACTCTGTAGATGCTTGCACTACGGCCAAGGAAATGTGGAAAAGAGTTAAACGTCTGATGAGGGGCACTATACAAAACCAAGTTGACAGAGAAACTCATTTTACGAACGAATTTGATCAGTTTGTTGCTGAACCAGGGAAGCACTTGTTTCTGTCTACAACCGCTTTGCTCAGTTTATGAAGGATTTGGAATGAAATAAAATGATTTTTCCAATTGTCACAGTTAACACAAAGTTCTTGAATAGCTTGCAACCGGAATGGTTGAAATATGTCACCTAAGTTCGTCTTGCTAAACGTTTGATAGTTGATTTGTTTGATGATCTCTTTGATTACCTTCACCAATTCGAGAAGCTGGTTAATGCATCACGAGCAAAGAAGTTAGAAAAGTCTCATGATCCTTTGGCTCTAGTAGCACACACGGGTTCATCTTCCAGAAATACCTCATCTTATTATGTAACACATCCTACGTCTGTGGTTGATTATGACGATGAGTACCAGCAGGATGATGTTTAAACCAATACTGAAGATCCCCTAGCCTCTGCAATGTTGTTACTTGCTCGAGCCATTACTCAAAATTTCTCTAATCCAACATATACTTGTCTTCGTACTTCATCTAACACCAGAAACCAAGCAATCATTCAAGGAGATAGGGTAAATATTCAAAGCAAGAACTCTGGTAATACTAGAAGAAATACTAGACGAGCTTATGTTCAAGAGGAAGTTGTTGAGGGATCTAATGCTCAAAATGAGACCGAAAATGTTCAAAGGACTCTTCAGACTTCGTCTGCAGGAAATGATACGACTATTCAATGCGACAACTATAATGGAAAAGGGCATTATGCTAGGAATTGTCCAAAGCCAAGAGTTCGGGATTCAAAATAATTCATGGAACAAATGCTGCTGGCCAAACAGGATGAAGCTGGAGTAATTTTTACCGATGAACAAAATGATTTTCTCTTTGCTGATGCTTTAAGGATGGAAGAAATTGAAGAACTCAGTGCAAACATATGCTTAATGGCGAGGATCCAACCAGCCGATAATACTTCTGATGCTGGGCCAAGCTATGATTTTGTATTTATTAGTGAGGTACAATCTTCATCCATCAAACATAATCAAGAACAAATGTATCTAACTCATACTAAAATTATTAGCAGTATAATTGGTGATGATCAAATTGATAGCAATATTATATTTGATAAACCAAATGGAAATGTTAATAATGGCAGTGTTGAAAAAGATACACATGTTCCTAACCGATATACGTTAGAGCAATTAGCTAGAAATGCATATCAGGAAGCTGAGAAACAACAATTATTTGCTCAAAAAGTCCAACAACAAAACACAACTTTGTCTAGTCAGCTTGAGTTGTATAAGGAAAGGGTTCGGGTTTTGGAAAACATCAAAGGGGATAACAATTATCTCAACGAATTTCTTGAGGCTGATAGACAAGCAAAACATTTTAATCAACAAGCTCAATCTCAATTTGTTCGTGATCGAGATATCATTCGAGATCTAGAAAAACAACATGATAAATTAGATTTAGTTGTCACTGATTACAAGCGGAAAAATGAGGAACTTCAAAAGACTCATTTAATTTTAAAAAGACAAATGAGTGAAAATGAGGATCGTTATCATGACACTATTCTAGATCTCGAGGCCAAACTTAAAAAGAATGTTGATCTAATATTGAAACTTGGCAATTCCTTACAAGGAATGTTTATGCTTGGACCAAAGCCATTGTCTGTGTATGACTCGCAATTAAAACATGGTTTGGGGTACCCGAATCCTTATACACTCAAGCAAGAAATTTCTTAATGTCTAAAGTTATATCTTGCCTCTAGTCTGAGTAAGTCAGAAATTCCTTTGAATGTTAGACATACTGAGGACACTCTTAATGATGCTTCCAAAAGCCAACAAAAAAAATGAATGATCCAATTACTGTTGCAAACAAACAGAAATGTTGGACAATTAATTACAAACAAATAAATGCTCTTTATAAAGACTTTGTTCCTCAAAAAGAACTTTCTGCTGAGCAAAAATATTTTTCATCTTCTTTTATTCCTTCTGAAAAGACTCCAACTGCAACTTCTTCTGTCCCGACATCAATGCCAAATGAGTCACCTTTGATCATACAATTGGATAAAATGAAAAGTTATTTTCAAAAGTTGTCTGAGTTAATTCAGAAGAATTGTAAAAGAGCATGCATTTTTTACACATCTCCTGAAGAAATACAACTAAATGATTTTTGTCAAGATCAAGTCAAACCGATTGTTAACGAGTTGCAGTTCTATTTTGAATTATTTAGGAAACTATTTCAAAGGGATATAAAAGAAATGAAAGATGTTTTTGATTCTACAAAATGTAAACTTTATGAAATAAAGAAGCAAAATGATTTTTTAAAAGATCAACTTTTGGATGCATCCCTCAGACATGAAGTAGAAATAAGGGTGTTGTTAAATCATGAATGCGTATATAATTCCTTACATGCTGAAATTGAACAAATAAAAAAGAATTCCATTGAGATTCAAGAGGGTTTGCAAGCAAAAATAAAAATTCTTAAAAAAGATGTTCAAAGATGTCAAAAGCAAAGTGTTGATTTTGAATTAAAGTTACAACATGAAAAAGAAAAACATAAATGGGCGTCAACTTTGAATAATAAAAACATAAATCCTCTTTATTACTCTTGGATTTTAAAGATGGAGAAACTTAAGAATGAGAACGCGTCTTTGGAGTTTCAAGTGCAATCTTTAATAAAAGAACGAGACAATGTAAAATTAGAATATCAAAAACTTTTCGATTCAATCAAAAAGACATGGTCTCAATCTCAAAAAGAAATGGATGAATTAATTGATCATGTCTATGAGAAAACATATGCATATGGTGTTATTCGTGCTGAAAATCAGAATCTTTTAAGTACCATATCTGAGTTAAAAACTAGATTGGAAACTGTTGAAAAAGGTAAGTCTGTAAATACTAAGTTTGACAAGGCAAATGTTTCTTAAAATCTTCTTTGTGTCACACCGATAAACAAACAAGTTTTTCAAAAACTAAAGAAAAACATGTAGTGTCAAAACTAGTCACTTTGCAGACTTCACCTGACAAACAAAGAAGGTCAAATTCTAACAAAAATATCATAGCACCTGGAATGTACAGAGTTGTCACAATACAAGAATCACAAATAAACGAGGCTAAGAGTGGTTTATCTTCTACAGGAATGAATGTTGCATCTAGTATTTAAGTATACGTTGACGACATTATTTTTGGATCAACAAATCTAGATTTTTCAAAACGTTTTGCAAATCTAATGAAAAATAATTTTGAAATGTCGATGATGGGTGAACTAAAGTTCTTTCTTGGACTTCAAGTTCATCATCTCCTCGTGGCATATTCATAAGTCAGTCACAATATACGATTGAGTTGTTAAAGAAACATGGTCTGGATGAGTGTGTCTCCATGAGCACACATATGGCAACTGAGAGACTGGATGCTGAATTACAAGGCACTCCTACTGATCAAACGACTTATCGTCGTATGATAGGAGGGCTAATGTACCTAACAGCTAGTCGTCCAGACATTGCTTATGCTACTTTTGTATGTGCTCGTTATCAAGCACGTCCTATGGTCAAACACCTCAAAGAGGTTAAACGGATCTTTCGGTACTTAAAACAGTCCTATAACATGGGCCTATGGTATCCGAAGGATTCCGGATTTAAACTAATTGCATATTCAGATGCAGACCATGCAGGATGTAAAGATGACTATAAAAGCACATCAGGAGGATTTCAATTTCTAGGTGAAAAGCTCGTGAGCTGGAGTTCAAAGAAACAAGATTATATTGCGATGTCTACTACTGAGGCTGAATATGTTTCCTTGTCTACATGATGTGCACAAGTCATTTGGATGCGTACACAACTGCTAGACTATGGATACAAATACAACCGGATTCTGATGTATTGTGATTCCAAGAGTGCCATTGTTATCTCATGCAATCCGGTCCAGCATTCAAAGACAAAGCACATAGACATCCAGTATCATTTTATTAAGGAACATGTTGAGAAGGGTATTGTGGAACTTTTCTTTGTCGAAACAGAATACCAACTTGCGGATCTATTTACTAAAGCTCTTCTTAAAGAACGCTTTGAGTATTTGGTTCGTCACATTGGTATGAGATGTTTGACTCCAACTCAGTTGGAAAGTCTAACAAAGTTATCTTCTTGAAAAGATCATACATCAAAAACATGTAAATAAATTTTCCAAAAACAAAAGAAAAAATTGAAAAAAATACAAAATTACAAAAAGATTTGTCATATTTTTCATAATTAAAAATCAAATACAAAAATAAATAAAAGAAAAGCTCAAAAACATAATTTAAAAATCACATGATCAGATTCATGATTCCAAATTTTTTATATATAAAAAGCTTTCGAATGGACAAACAGGATCATAATCTGAGGGGGAGTAATTGAAAAATTTTCATTACATCATTTCAGAAATAAAATAAAAACAATGATCTATCAAATGAACTGACTTTGAAAAATGATTTTATTCCAAGGGGGAGTTTTTCATAACATTGGTCAACTTATCATTACTCGAAGGGGAGTTTTTGAAAATTTAAAACAAAATTCGGAAAATAAAAGAGATAACTCGAAAAGGAAAACTATAGGGGCTGAATGTGTCATTTATCAAAAATTGATATTCGTTTACTATAAAAAGAGAGGAAAATTTCTTTTTACTTTTTATTTTACCGAGTCAAATTATCGAGTTTGAGAAGAAAATTCAAGAAAGATTTTCGAAGCTCATTACAACGATTACAACTTCTTTTCTTTCTCAAACGTAAGTGGATATGAGTTTTGATTAAGATCTAAGATGTTTTGAATTATTGAGTTTAAACTCGGTAAGATTCAGGGATTACCGAATTTGGGAGTTATCAAATTTTTGATAATTGATTAGATCAAGGATGATAAAAATGAATGATTGTGTGGAAATAACTGAAACATAGCTGAGACAAAGTCTAAAAACATTAATTCGATGCAGAAATAGAAACTCGGAAAAGATTGGTGTTTATCGAGTTTGTTGTTTATCGAGTTTGATTTGTTGTACAATTTTTGGAGTCTAAGACAACATAAAGGAATCGAGTTTAATTTTTCATAAGTTAAAAGGATTCATCTTTTATCTATATTGTGAAACTTAGTAAATGTAAAAAAGTCAAACTTGATAGTGTCCAAAAGTCAAATTCGGTAATGTCAAAAAGTCAAAATCATTTGTGAATAAGTGAATTTGTTTTAATTGTCTACTGAATTTTATGTGCTCATGATTTCTGCATGCTTATGATGATTAACGCTCGAATGTCTGTGGAATAAAAAGACCAGTCTCTCATGTGTTTTGAAAACATCAAATGATTGTGAAAAAGAAATCAAGTTTTAATGAATTTTAAGCTTTGGGACAAATATGTCTATTCATAATTGTTTAAGTGGTCTAAGTCTGTCCGTGTTGTCGACCGTTTTCTGCAATGACAAGTGAGGAAGTGAGTGACTTAGTGACCATTCAGTTATTGAATTAGATGTGTTTGTCTTCATTGATTAGGATTCATGACAAAAAGTAAAAGTAGAAAAGTTTATATAACTTGAATCTAAAAATCCAAGTCTTAATTGTTTAAGTGGTCTAAGTTATGTCCGGTTTCGGCCGTTTTCTGCAATGAACAGAATGAGGAGTGAGTGACTTAGTGACCATTCAATTGTGGATTTCTGATTACATGATTCTATGTTATCATTATAAAGAAAGTTTTTTGTCAAAAGATTTCTAGAAAAAGTTCTCAAAATCTGTTCTTGTGTCAAAATGATACTCTTTCATAAAAACGGTTTTCAGAAGTTGTATGATTTCTCTTTCATTTTTCATAAAAGAGTCTTTATTAAAATAAAAAGAGAAATCTTCATCATTCTTGAAAGAGTATCATTGTCACATAAAGGAATTTTTGCGTGAGGATATTCTAAAAACAGAAACGAGAGAGATAAATCCATACGCGAAAAAAGCAAATCAAAAGTCATATATTGTCCTGTTTCGAAAAAGCAATGTGCCAGAACACACAAAAACGGAAAATCTCGAAGAAGAAAATTTTGAATAAATGTATGGCCAATATTTTTATTGTGCTAGGAAAAGCCAAGAACGAGCACATGAGTAACAAAACTAATCAAAATATTGTTCGAAAAGAATTGCCCAGAAATATAAAACAGTCAGAGTGGAAAAGACAAAACGTCAAAAGAATTGTGGTTAACTAACTCTCAATTTACTTAATTCGTGTATCATTCATGGCACAACAACAACATGCAGCTGATGTTCATCTAGACGAACTGTGTCCCCCAAACAAACGATATGATCTCATGGATGCAAACAAGAAGGTAGATCTTGAACATGTGCAATGCCTACCTGAAAGCAAAATACTGACGAATATTATCAAGAATCATCCATTAGGATTCAGTATTGCTGCTTCTTCCTCTGTACCATGGATATATATGGCACAGTTCTGGCATACTTTGAAGGAAGACGAATCAAAGTATAGGCTCACGTTTATGCTTGACAAGAAAAAGCTTTCTCTTACACTGGATGACTTCAAGACAATCTTTCACTTACCACAAGCAAATGACAACAATCATGATAGCTTTGTGCCACCACCATCATTTTTGGACATGGTTCCATTCTATAAACAACAATTGGGCTTTACAATGGAGCTGAAGACATCATCAAGCTTTAAGACAACTGGTCTTCTGCAGCCATGGCAAACGTTATGCAAGATATTTTCCAAATGCTTGACAACACGTGTCACTGGATGGGATCAACCACCGTTGCAAATAATGCAAATGTTGTATTGCTTTGTCAATAACATTCATGTGGATTATGTGGAGCTATTTTGGGAAGGACTTTACTATTCTCTTCATCATCCAACATCATCGATTCCTTATCCAAGATTTACAAAGATCATAATTAGTCATTACATGACTAGTTTCCCTAAAATTTCAAGACGTGCTCGAGACATGTACCACAACCTGAATGATGATGATATAATGAAAAATATCTTTAATTCAGGAAGATACAAAGACAAAGTCGGAATGCAATTCCAGAGTGGATGATTTCAGAAGAAATGAAGAACATTATCGGATGTATGCGAAGATGTTTGGGTTAGATGTTCCTCTGACTCAGTCACAACCGACTATGTTTACCCAAGGAACGCATAGGACACTTAGCACCCCTAGGTCACCTAACCCTAAAATGGATAAAGCAGAGTCAAGTGCTCCAAAATGATCAACTATGATTCGTTTTTGTCTTTCTGAAAGGGGATCCGCACGTCTTACTCCACCAGCTCCAGTGCCAACTGTTGATAAAGCAGATGAAATGATTTTACAAGACACACTACAAGTAAGTCTTGCTGAGCACAAAAGTCGAGAAGAGCAAGAAGCTAGAGACATGTGGAACTGGTCAAAGAGCACTTGGTGTCCGTAGAGATTGAAAAGATGGTGGAAGGATTAGAGAATGTTATTGATGATAGTTTACTCCCTAGGAATGATGAATCAAAGATTCCCGGCACTAGGTTAGAGCCCAGGAGTGATAAGGAAAGTCTGAAGGTGGAGATCACTAATGATGAAGAGGTGGAAAGTACTAATGTTGTCATACCTGTCAATGTTAACCAAGAGGAGGATGAAATAACTGATGAAGTATATGAATTAAAGCGAAGGGAGAAAGGGAAGATTGTAGAGGAGTCTAGGAGTACACCATTCCCCACACCAATTAGATCTCCTAGGATTTATACTGATCTCGTATCCTCGGATACTAAGAAACTCCAGGAATTGACGATCACTGATACTAAAACTACATCATCATCAAAATCACTCAGCACCAAATTGTCTAAAACAAATTGACTTTTATCATTATTTAAATGCCATAACTGCTCGTTTTATCGATACAAAAATTTATTTTCAAGAGTATACAATTGACGTTATACAATATTTGTTTGTGTAAACACACCCCAAAATGGTGCAGCGATTAAGGATCCGGGGCATGTTACTTCAAGATCAACTGCACAAGATTATATATAAGAACAGGAGAACACGAAAGTCGTTTAGATTGATACATGGATTTAAATAAAATAAATATACAAAAGCTTATAGCTTTACTTGTTCTTTGTTTATTTATTACAAAAGACACATGGATTTCCCAAAAAATGACATGCACATAAGTCTTTAACAGTTGCGATCCAAAACATAATCCAATGCGATCCTTGGATCTCGTGCCTAATGACCTACTGAAAACATTGCATTAAAACGTTCACATATTTAGTTGGTGAATTCATAGGTTTATGTATTTAAGTTATGGGGGGGGGTAATTGGGCAGTTTTGTCTCTAGGATCCGCCTAAGATTTTCGTGATGTTACAACAGATGGCCAACAATCACAAAAACTGATTACTGTTGCACTAAGCTCATGACACCGAGGCTTAGGCTAAACTATATTTGCTATTTTTAGCATGTTATTTGCTCCGTACTGATGTTGTAACGCAACATCCAAGTCCGACATGGTCAACGTTCGTTCCCAGTGATAGCTAATCACCCAAACGGGCGGAGGTTAATCCAATAGATCTTATTATTTCATTTCGCGCTCACATAATGCAATTAACAAATATACATCTATGCAATATTGACAGTTCATGATAATGGGAACAGGAGGGTTATCGCTACTTTAGGCAACACAATAAATCAATATTTACTTTAAACACTTGCGTCCAATTTATAAAACAATGCATGTTTCTACCCCAAGTAATAGTAAATCAGTAAAACTGTAAAAGTGGGGCTATGAACTCACCTTGAGTACAGATAGTCCAAATAATCACAGATAAAACGTCACGCAAGACGATAAATGCAACCTATTTAAATTAAGGCCGTATAAGTATAGAGTACTTTAATTAATAACATTGAATATAATCTTATAGTTGTTACATCGTACTATCGTTCGGGCTATCATAATTAAAGAGGTCATGACATGACGTACGAGGAGCTAGGATACTTTAAATCGTAAATCCAACAACTCGTCGATACGCCATCCGAAGAGGCCTCATTATGAAACTCCCTAGTAATATAGCACTTTGATAACCACTCAATATTCTATATAGCATAATCACCGACTAATCGTTTTAGTAAAATAATATTTATAAAGTGAAAACGTTTATAAATATACTTTTCGTAAAAATGACCTAATTTGGTCGTTTTAAGCCCGTTGCTCGCGTTTCTTACGTCCACGTCTTCGTAGTAAGACGAGCGATCAAAATATTACATTTTTAAGTTTTTAAGATTCTGCGATGAATAGTAAAATTACTGTTCACAACAGCTCGTTTGTCGTTTTAATTAGCGTAAACTCGTAATCGCGATAACTTATTCGTTTTAGCTCCGTTTTTATCGATTCTTTCGAGCACGTTCTCGTAATTGAAAGTTTTATCATATTATGGATGTTTATAAAGTATAAGTTTCTGTGGTGAATAGTACTTTTTATAAAAATTGTTTTATAAAAGTATTAACTATCTTAAACTTGTAAATGGCGTATCTTCTTCGTTATTAATCGGTTTTTCGAGTTCTTTATGACCCATCGATCCTTGTGACATGTAGTATTTTATAAAATCATAAAACATATATGTAAATTTTAAATTACAAAACAGCCCCTAAGATATTTATTTCCAAAATGTGTTTAAAACTTGTTTTATGTATTAATTAGTTTAGTAGTTTACTTTAAAAAAACTAATAACCATATTTTACATATGTGGTACTTATAATAAAGTCCAATATCATCCCTAGTCCTTGTAAATTCATTGCAACAAGTTTTAACAATTTATTTCATTACTTTCATTTGTAATTATATTAAGTAACATTAAAAACCCTAATTTTTACATAAACATGTTTATACTTAAACCATAAGTTAACATACTTTTAGATCTATTTTTCCATGATATTTATAACATTAGGACATGAGAATAAGTGTATAAATTGATAAACTCAAATAAAAACTCATTTTACATATTTGAAAGTCATTAGTGGTGATTTAGCCGTAAATAACATATAACACATAAAATCATAAGAAATAAAAGTATAAAGGTATTAGGAAAACCTTAGTGATGATGTAAGAGATGAGAAATAAGTTCTAAACCCGTGTTTAGATTCAAAACCAAGCTTTCAAGCTTATAACCCTAGATTAGGTTTCCAAAACCTTAATCTTTACTTTTTCTTCTTAATACTTGCAAATGGTGATCCAAGGCTTGAATATGACTTAATACATCTTAGGATTGATGTATAAAGAGATGTATGGATTGTATAAAAGTTTTGTATGAATTGTTTGTATGAGCTTATTGAGCCGTGGCTTTTAGAGAGAAAAGAGAGAAAGAAGTGAATTTTTCTTAAGCAAAAGTGTAAGTAAAAACTCTTATGCATACATGCTATATATATAGTGAAAATATCTTAATAACCTAACCATGGTTACTTTCTAACCCTAGCATAAGGTTAAGAAGTCAAGTTTGATTATTGTGTAAGAGTTTATTTCTTATAATATCTAGATATTTTACAAATATCTAGATATTATGTACAAGTTGGAAATTCTTGTTTCTATCCTTAAAATTTCGGCATAACATACATATATATGATGTTATATTTATTATTTTGGGTATTGGGTATAATCGTGGGTATTTGTTTAGGCGTAGTTAGGTTTTAGAACTTCCGGGAATGCCTAAACGCATTTTATTATGAAACGTAAGCATTTTACGTAGCCAATAAAAATAAGATGAACAAAGTTATTAATTATCCTCATAATAATCATATAACACTTGCTTGATATAAACATTTAATTGTTTAATGCCCGTTTACATTGTATGATCATTTTCAGTTTACGCGATTTAGCTTAACGATTAAAATTAAAAGTGAACGCGTACGAGAAAAAAATAAATAGTGAAATTAAATAGTATTGTAAATGACCTGAAAATACGGAATGTTACAGTCCTTCCCCGTTAAATGAGCCTTGTCCTCAAGGCTCAAGTTGCGACATTTGACGAAGGTACGGGTTCGGAGAAAAGATGCGGATATTTTATCCGGAATTGTGTTGATGAAGAAGTGTACGTTTTAAGGTGATTACTCTCAGCATGACATGGTCTTTCCTGAATGCATAGGTAATCAGTCTATGCACCAAATATACATAGGTGATTAAGCTATGTATATTTGAGGTCCAATGATGTAATGCTCATTTTCGTCAAAATAGTGTGATGTAGGAAATGTATCAAATAGTTTTATAACGAAATGAAATAGTCAGTAAAGTAAACGTGAAGTAGCTCATAGGGTGACAACAAAATGGTCTATAGGTTGACATCGAGATTGTTTGTAAAGTGATAGGTCATAACAAGTATAAAGAATATCCGAACAAACGCAGAAGTAGTCAAAAAGAATGAACGTAAAGATTTATTCAATCAATAAAATATGCACTAATCAAAAATTAAATTAACACAAAAGGATTTTGAAAATTACTTACAACCACAATGGAGAGGAAAGAAGATGATAAAAAAACCATATGTGGGTTGTGTTATTAGCCGCGGCAACAAACACCCCTTAATAACAAACCCTAACTTTTTGAAACCCCAAATCTTGCTTACAATCACTTCTAATCTATCCCTTAACAATCTTATAGCCTTAATCCAATCAGAAACCCTAAACACAAAGATCTCAAAATAATAACTTGTCAAAACACATGATGGTGACTTTTTATATGGAGGTATGATTAGGGTTTATTGTGGAAGTGATTTAAAGTAAATAGAGATGATTTGGTGAAGTTTTAAAGATGATGGTGGTGGTTTTACCTGGGGTCCTCAAACAGCAGAGAAGAAAAAGGAGAGAATACGGATGGTTTTATTTAAACGTTGTGTTATGAGTGTATGTGTGTGTGTGTTAAGTTTCAGTTTATATAAAAGTATAAGGGAGTGGGTTTGAGTTGTAATGGGCTTGGATAAGAAAAATAACACCATTGATGTGGGTTGTTTAGGCTGCCGATCAAGGGGGGGAAGAGAGGTTTGGGCTTTTGATTTTTATCAACAATTTTTACATCAAGCAAACCCCGAGCCTAATAATAAATTTAACTCGTTATTTATTATAAAAACGCAATTTTTGTCTTGGTCTTGGCTAAACATAAACAAAAGATGAAAAATAATTAAAATAAAACAAAATAAGCTCTCATGGCTAAATATGACTTTCGTTGATTTCTCGATCGATAAAACAGATAAATTTATTCTCTGTAGGGCAATTTTGTGATTCTGATCTTGAAGTGGCCTTCAGAAAGCATACGTGCTTTGTTCGTGATATTAATGGTACATATATCCTTAAAGGTAGTCGTGGCACCAATTTGTACACGATATCGATTAATGAAATGCTGAAGTCTTCTCCGATATGCTTGTTGTCCAAAGCTTCCAAGTTCAAATCATGGTTGTGGCATCGTCGTTTAAACCATTTAAACTTCGGCACGATAAATGATCTTAGCTCTAAAAGAATTTGGTTAGAGCTACCTAGAAATTGAAGATTTGAAAAGGATCATCTTTGCTCAGCCTTTCCACTTTGGAAAAGAGCAAGAAGTTCACCAAACCTTCCAAAAACGAAAATACAAATATGGAAGTTCTTCATACCCTTCACATGGTTCTGTGTGGTCCCAATGAGTTCCAAGCATTAAGGGAAGAAATACATCTTAGTCATCGTGGATGACTATGTCAAGAATCACATGGAAAAAATTCTGAGGTCCAAATGATTGAAACTTCCAGAGTTTGTCAACCACTTTCTAAGCAATACAGGTTTGGCCTCAACAAAACATCAGATTCATCCGCAACGAGATAACGGAACGGAATCCGTCAACCAAGTTAATGATCTGAATAGTATAAAGGTTTGTGCATATTTCATCAAAAGTCTGTTCTGAGAACTCCTCAACAAAACGGAGTTTGTGAACAGACGTATCGTACACTGTGGAAGCAAGCACTTACAATGATGATCTATCTCAGAAAGCTCGTCCATAGTTTTCTATGGGCAGAAGCTGTAGCCACTGCTTCTGTGTTACACCCAGACCTTTCACTAATTCATAACTCGTCATAACAAAACCCCTTATGACTTGTGCATTGATAAGAAGCCTGATCTACAATTCTGCCGAGTATGTTGTCGGTGCTCTGTGCTATCCTACAAATATAGCGAAAAATCTAGGAAAAATTCAAGCCAAGCGACATGGTATTTTTGTTGGATGCTCCTAGCCGGAAGGGCAATAGAATCTACAACAAGAGAACTCGCCGATTAATGGAAACAATTCACGTCACATTCGATGAGATGCATCAGTCAATGGCTCATGTACGCATCAGTTCAGGACCCGATCCTATAATTGAATGACCCCTGGAGCAACTCAATCAGGGCTCGCATCCAACCGATAAAAGAGCTGGAAGTTGTTTATTATCAACCAATGTTTGATGAACACCTTGAACAATCTCGAGTCAATGAACCAGTACCTTCTGCTACTGAAATTACCACTCACGGTGTTCCACCAGGTACATCTTTGTCTACAACGATTGCTCCAGATGCACCGTCGACAAGTGCTTCATCGTCAACATCCGATATACATCATCCAGTCCAACATCAAGAAATTGCAGAAGAACCCACTCACGAAGATACCCCAATCAATCACGATGTTCTTCATCCTTCACATAACCTTGTAACTGAGACCAGGTTCGGCACAAATCATCTCTGGGAATGTTTAATATCAGCAGAACCTACCCAAGTTAATTACCCACCTGATCATCTCAGAAGATGGACCAAAGATCATCCTCTGGATAACATCGTTGGCAATCCCTCTCGGTCCTAGTATCTACCAGAAATCAGTTTCATCCGATGCTTTGTGAGCTGTTTCCATACTGAACTGTCCAAAAGTCGAACCGCAGAACTCAAATGGCTGTGATAGAAGACTGCTGGTTTCAAGCCATGCAAGATGAAATTCATGAATTTGATCGACTTGAAGTATGGGAATTAGTACCTCGCCCAATCTATGTTATGGTTATCGCTCTCAAGTGGATCTACAAAGTGAAGCTTGATGAATATGGTGATGTACTGAAAAACAAAGCTCGGTTAGTTGCAAAGGGATATCGTCAGGAGGAAGGTATTGAATTTGAAGAATCGTTTGCTCCATTGCACAGATAGAGGCCATCAGAATATTCATTGGCCGATGCGGCAACCAAGATAATGACTCTACCATGATGGATGTTCAAAACAAAACCTGCCTTTTCTTCTGAATGGTAATCTTCAAGAAGAAGTCTATTGTCAGTCAACCTGAAAGGATTGAAGACCAGTAAGAAAAACCCTACTCACAGTCCTATTTTCTGAAGAAAGGCCTTATGAGCTAAAGCAAAGCAACCAATGGCTGGTATGATACACTCTAACAGATTCCTGTTGGCCAACATTTCGTTCAAGGTTCCGAGGATACCAACGCTATTACAACACCGCAAAACAGGCAAACATATTCTACTTGTTCAAATATACGTAGATGACATTCATTTTTGCCTCAACATATCATCATGCGTGTAACCATTTTTTCAAAAGAGTATGAGCTCCAAATTTCGATGTCGATGATGACAAATGTCGTTTTCTTAGGACTTAACCAGTTTCTCAAAGTCCCAGAGGTATCTTTATTAACCAAGCAAAATATGTCTCTCGAAACCTTAAAGAAATATGGAATGGATCCACTCTGACCCTGTCATATACACCTAGATGGTGGATCGATTGAAACTGGAACGAGGATCCATGGGTGGGTGGTGGGGGGGTGGTGGGGGGGGGGGGGTGGGGGGGGGGGGGGGGGGGGGGGGGGGGGGGGGGGGGGGGGTGGGTGGGGGGGGGGGGGGGGGGGGTGGGGGGGGGGGGGGTGTGGGGTGAAGGGGAATTTTTTTTTTTTTATTTTTATTTTTTTTTTTCCAGTTGACCAAACTCGATATAGAGGAATGGTTGGCTCCCTAATGTAACCTTACAGCTAGTAGACCCACTTGGGGATTCGCTGTTTCATGTGTGCTAGATATCAGTCAAAACCTACCAAAAACACTTAGAAGCAATCAAACGTGTCTTATCGGTACTTGAAAGAACCATTAACATGGGTCCTTTTGTTATCCGAAGAAAATGCCATGTCACAACAGCCTTATGTAGATGCGGATCATGCGGGATGTCAATAATCAGAAGGAGTACGTCGGAAGTGCTCATTTTCTTGAGATAGGTTTGGATAGGCTGCGTCATCAAAGAAGCAACGAAGCACGGCAATATCACTTACCTAGGCAGAATACAACGCCATTGTCTGGATGATGTCCTCAAATCCTTTGGATGCGATCCCAACAACAAAGACAACGGGATTTGACCTTCAATAAAAATCTTTGTACTGTGGATAACAAAAGTTCATGCTCTTTGCTAGTAACAACGTCCGCAACTTTCCCTCCCCTCTCGCTCTAAACACATTGACATACGGCACCATTTCATCCGAGAGCAAGTGGAAAATAGAGTGGTTGAACTCTACTTCGTGAAAATGAATTATCAACTTGCAGACATCCTCACCAAGCAATTGCCAAGTAAAACGGTCGAATTTTTCTTCTTCCACGCCTAGGCATGAGAGTTTGACCCCTGAAACTCTCAAACATCCTCAGAAGGAGAGATGAGTAAACCAAAGGCCTTCGTGTCAGTCCTTTGTACTTCAAAAAAAAGAAAACAAAAAAAATAAAAAATAATAATAAGTCTAATAAAATACTTAGGAAATATTTTAAGTCATTTGGAATTACTAAAAGGCTTGCAATTACTTCAAATTGCAACCCGGTTTAATGTCTGGGCATGGATTACTTTATATCCATGCGTTATGGGAGTAGAGTAATACAATGGTGATGGGGGAGCTGTTCGCCTGATCTTTTCATCTCAATCAACGACTACAGCTCTTTCAATAGAAACCGGGTCGTTGTTTGAGGGGGAGAGTGAATGTGAAAAAATCTAAGGGGTTATAAAAGACTGTGGGTTGCTATAAAAGTCTATTCTTAGATGGTGGTTGTATTCTAATGGGTTAATATTTGAAGGGGAGTTAATTAATTTTAACTCAATGGTCCAAAGTTATCTATTGTTGTAATGTTTAGGGTGTAAAAAGCATTTGCTCTTTGTTTCCTAGCCTTATTAACCAATAGGGACTAAGTTGGCCAATTGCCTAATCTTAGAAATGCCTTAGAAATACTTAAAACAAGAAATAAAAGAAGATGGAAACCAAAGGGACCAAATCTGCCAAGTATGTAACTTAGGAGTATAAAAGGGCGGCGAGTTGCCATTTGGTCAAAAGTTACAAAAACCGGTCAAAGTCAAAACATTCTCTCTCTCTTTTACGCAACTCGCCGCCAAGAACCAAAAATTTAAGTCGCTGATTTCGTGTGTTTCTCGCAAAGGTAATCATAGATCATTTATCTATATCATTTATTATGTGTGTATATCAAAGGAATCCATCGAATACACATTGAAAGGTGTAGAAAAAAATAGACCTAGGGTCGTTTTAGACATAAATGCCAATGTAGTGTTGTAAGGTGTGCGTTAGATGCTGGGAATCATTCATTAGGTATATATGAATAGGTTTTGATGTGTGGTTTTATATCTCAAACATTAGTGAATGAGTTGCCCTTGATTCTTACCGGCGAGTTGCGTGTTTTTCTTAACGGCGAGTTGGTTAATTTTTTATTATTATTTTTAATAAATACTCAACCCGCTGGTTGCTTTAACGGCGGGTTGACATACCAGCGGGTTGCCTACACAGCGGGTTGCCAACGGCGGGTTGCCAAACAGCGTGTTGCTTAAAACAGCGGGTTGCCTAAAACAGCGGGTTGCCTAAAACAGCGGGTTGCCTAAAACAGCGGGTTGCCTAAAACAGCGGGTTGCCTAAAAACAGCGGGTTGCCTAAAACAGCGGGTTGCCTAAAACAGCGGGTTGCCTAAAAACAGCGGGTTGCATAAACAGCGGGTTGCCTAAATTTATATATTATTTTAATCCAACAGGTAAACCGCCGTCTCTCGGCGGTTTGGTCGAATATTTTTATTCATTAAAATATTCAACCCGCTCCTTTTCGCGGCGGTTTGCTCAATTCTCCTAACGGCGAGTTGGCGTTCTGCCTGGCGGCGGTTTGGGCTAAGTTTCATACTTTGGCCCATTGAGCCCAATAATCTATCAAGGCCCCTTCGAATGACCCAATTGCTTTTCTAAACTCCCATCCGGGCTTAGTTAACAAGTAATTGATCCTGTTGGATAATTCTGCATCCTGTGCGATCATGTGTAGATTTTCATGAAACCAGAGTTACCGCTGTTGTTAATCAATCGTGCAGTTACATGACTTTTATCAATGCTAACGTTCTCTCTAACTTCGTTTCTCTTCAATGTTTGTCTACTTTGTTAATGCCCTTTTGCAGAATACGATGGCAGAACAAAATGTTCCCGCTCATGCAACAAAGCGCATGCTTCACCCAAAAAGCCCACAACCACTACACCAGTCAAACAATCCAAGCCAGCTCCAGCTACCGAACAGAAGAAACCTTCAAGCATAAGCTTCCACAGGAAAAATTAGAAAAAAGGAAAGCCTACTTTCCAACTTTTGATGAAGATGAAATGAAGCTTCAACAAGATCTATTCCTCAAGAAGAAGGTGGAATAATCCTGAACTCGATTAAGCTAAGAGGATGAGTTTGGAAGCGATCAATAAAAGGAGAAGGAGAAGTGATGATGCTGACAATGGAACGAGCAATCAATCTTAGCTTGGATCCAGCCTTTTTCTGCCACAAGGTCATGTCACCGTGTTGGAGGAGTAATCGAACAGGGATCCAGTATACTGAAACAACTCCTAAGACTCCATAAGTATTGGCAAGGGAAAGGCCATTGAGTAACCGAAGAACAATAGACTCATTCCTGATCGATCTGTCAAAGAAGAAAAGAACTACGGATCAGTTTATCCCTTGTTAGGCATGATTCAAACTCCCAAGAATCAACAACTGGACCCTCATTCCTCACCTGAAGATGACACTTCAGAGAAAGTGATCCGAGAATCTTTCATCAACATCTGATTTAGAACGAACAGAAAGTGAAACAGAAACCGCTGCTCCTAAAGGTGACAAAGATCAAGGTGAAGTAGACTCGTCTACAGTAACATCAAGAGCAAGCATTCCTGTATCAGTCTCTGAAAAAGCACATGAATGCTCCCCCTGGGCTGGACCAGACCCGAGCCCATGACCCCAAGAATACCAGACTAGGATCAAACTCCTGAAAAATACATGTGTCTCTTTAGCTGGACAAACCCTGAGCACAGTGGATGATGAATTTCCTCCGCGACAGCCTACCCAAAGGTTCATGAAAAACCTCAATCTAAAAATAGACAAACGAGTCATCGAAGAAAATCCAGAAAGTCATCTGGTTCTATTCCCTACCATGAAAAATCTCGAGACACTTATAACGTTGGGATCAAGTTCTTTATGACAAAACCAACCGAAGATGATCAGAGAAATCCTAAATTATAGAGGAAGTCCCTGATTCCACACCATACCTGATCCAAGTAATCAGACAGTAACGTCAACTCCTCCATGATTGCGTCCCTTTAATAGATGTCTCATCGACTAAGCGTCGTCACTAAAAATATGGTCCACGTCCTCCACTCAATCAACTAAAAACACGGAAGCTACAACAATCACCACAGATCTCTCCTGAAATCACTCATTCATCGCGCCTTTAACAGCTAAGAGTGGCAGCTTGGAGCAAGAGAGTCTGAAGTAAAACAAGACTGATTCACATCTGCCGATGTTTTGAATTCAATAAATCCCAAGATTCCCTACGTTGTTTGATAAATA
The DNA here is from genome assembly GCA_026074375.1 of Tanacetum coccineum. Lineage (NCBI taxonomy): Eukaryota > Viridiplantae > Streptophyta > Magnoliopsida > Asterales > Asteraceae > Tanacetum > Tanacetum coccineum. The sequence continues at coordinate 30,798 of BQNB010013074.1, read as the reverse complement.
TCTAGGAAACAAAACCCTTTAATGTAAGCACTCCTTTAAGATACTAGAAACGACACCACTTGTAAAAACTACAGATTTAATCGAGAAATACTCTGCGCTGCCTGGCCCAGAGTCCATCAAGAATCAAGAATCTAAAAAGAGTCCAAAGGAGATTATCAGAATCAAAAGGGAACAAGGTGAGGGAGAAACAAGATATCAACTTATACTCCATCAGGTCAAACAACAAGGTGGCTCTTGCGAAGAATTTGATCTAAAGAGCTCTCATTCACACACATAATAAGAACAAGACTTGCAAACAGAAAATCCTTGCCAACTACCCATCTATACCATGCTCTTATGGAAGCTTTAATAAGCAGATGAAGATGCCATTGATAATGAAGTTTGCAGTCAAGGTTAGAAGACCATAAGAGAAAGCATGATTGTGATGATGAAGAAGACGATGATGATGATGAAGGCCCTTCAGCTGGATCAAACCAGGGTAGGTAGCAAGAAGAAGAAAGACGCGCCCAAATTGCCACTTTTCTGGTCAGCCCTACCCCCCAAAAAAAAAAAAGCCTCCTTCGAAAGATGATGAAACAAAGTTTTAAAGAAAACCACGGGAGTCCCTGATGCATCTGCTTCCATAAACACCATCCACTCTTTAACCTCAACTTGTATGGCAGATCACTGACGACAAGAGAAGCCTTTGTTTGACTCGACGATGCCCAGATCTGATACACGAATCAGACCAAATCTGACAATCCCAGTGACATTACAGCAGGATGAAGGGCACATTCTCCAGAACCTGGAAGGACAAAACACCGATAACTCTCCTCACTTCCCAAGGATCGACCACTAACTTGGTTTAAGAAGGCCGATTTCCAGAAAGGCGAAGACCTGCTAACAACCTGAACCAGAAATGGAACCCATATAAATCCTTGAAGATATTACCACGAACAAGAGAAAAACTGGGCAAATACAAACGCCATAGAGACGTATAGAGTTGTCCTGCCGGAGAACCCGCTCAAAGGAAGACGTATGATATTGGGTCATTTCGATCAAATGGTCCTTCCAGACGAACAAGAAAGAAGAAGCTCTTACAAAGCTGATTTAGAAGGTCAACGTTCAACCCTTGTTAAAGCCTTTCATAAGAACACCAAGCGTCTTTCTTCAATATCAGATAATGAATGCCATAAGAAGCTGACGATAAGGGTAGATTTGGTTAATCCTGAGGGTCATTAAATTCTGCGTAATATATATGAACCGCTGCCCTTAGGAGGACCACCAGGTCAGGTAACTATTCAACCACAATTCTTCTTCAATAAGGATCTGGAATACCTTCTGACAAGTGACAAAGAAAGCGAAAAACTGCCTTACCATATCCAAGCTCAAAGCTCTCGTTACCTAGACTTTGGCCCTGAAGAATTAGTTTCCATCTTTGAGTGGTTGAAAGGAACGCGAAGATGACATCAGTGCGGTCTAAGGCATCACTCACAGGTGTTTTTAGGAGGAAAGGAATTCTACAGTCCAACAAACACAGTAGCCCTCTGTTGTGAGCAGGCTGATCGCAGATGCGAATCTCTCAGTGTGAATCAGTGTCAAGGTGTTTGAAAAATACGGATACAATACCCTAAGAGAGAATAATTCTTTCGCCGAGCTGATTAACCAAAATACCAAGAATCTCGGAAAAAGGATTTCAAAAGTTCCTCATCCAAATGATTTGAAGATCGTTCTACTTCAGACATTCAAGAAAGCTCACACCATCGCAAAGACAGACCAGACTAGTTCTTCACACCGGCAGTCAACAATGTGGATAAGAAACCTGTAATCAGGATCGTGTGGGAGAACTTGCAGCTCGGATTGAAAGTTATCAAACAAAGATCAACTTGGAACGTCCCAAATTGGATGAACCGACTATAACTTTCAAGAAGAATTATAACGATTTAATCCCTAACCAAGTAGCCCACTTGTCCTACCAACAGAAATGATCAAGAAGAAAGTGAGAGGCATGAATGATCTACACAAGTTTAGTGATGGGACGTTGACAAGAGTATGAAAAACTGGACCACAGCACATGGTAAAACTTTCCATCTTTCGAGTAACAATAAGAGGCAGGAGACTAGGAAATGGTCAGAGGATGACTAGAGAAGAAGCAAAGGAACTTCAAACACTGCAAACGAGAATACTACAGATCAGGAGATCTTTCGAAGTCAAAGAAAGCTTTGTTGGAGGAAGATAAGAATAATTTGACTACGGCTGAGCAACATAAAACAACGTAGACGACAAGGAATCGTCGGTACGAATAATGGTCAATTTTGTTTTCTTATTATGAAAAAATATATCTGTACATTAGTAACTATTAATCTTGTTGATGACTAAGTGTTGGATTAATTTATATCCCTAAACGATTGAGGGGGAGCAGTTATAATGTATCTTACATGACTTGCTGATTATAGGAAATCACCTGTCTCCAAATTTTTATAACATATTTAACAATTGATATCACAAAATTCAAAGGGTTAAAATTTTTTGATAGGGAGAAAATGTGATAAAAAATATGTGGTAATAATATAACCGTGATTAATTAGGACTCATAATAACAACGCCCAAACGTGCTAAACAATTTCGAATACCGAAGCACATTTTGAGGGGGAGCGTTTCTGAAAAAATCAAAAATGATCGAGGTACTAAACGCTTTGATATTTAATCATAAGGTATCCTTAATTGAATTTTAATATAGTTTTTAAATGGAAGGAAGAACTGTACCAAAAGACCGCCACTCCAATTTTACTTAAATTTCTGATAGTTATAAGGTAGGTAGGTTAGGGACTATACCCAATGATCCACCATCAACCGGAGAGATCTACCCAGGGACAATCCACTAGTTAGTGTATAAGTCCTTAGGGTATGACATGTAAAAGAGAAGAAAGCGAGAATAAGGGAAAGTGCCGACTGAGATGGAGCCTTAGTATCATGGTAAAGTCCCAACAAGTTCTAGTCATGAATCCTCGTAAGCACAGAAGGGGTTGAAGAATTAAAAAGAATTTGTAAACGTAAAGGTGTAAAGAAAGAAGCCCACCATTCCCTTAGGCCATAAACGGGTCAATACATATGCTTATGCCAAGAATCCACTAATATGATTGCTGACCATTGAAGATCGACATCAAGGACCCAGTGATCAATGCACAACCCTCCTAGCCACTTCAGAATCTTTCAAAGATTTCTATTTCATTTCTCACAGAGACTAAAACAGCCTTATCTATTGACTTTCTCACTCCGAGTTAGTTGATATTGAACAGGTGGCAGTCCCTCCATCCTCCGATTACTATAACAAAAACGCACTATTGAGTCTAGAGCCAAGAGATCGTCAATTAAACTCGTTAGACCATACCATTCTCTGTCTTTCACAAAACAGCACTGTGGGAAACAAGTCTTCCTGAGAGTCCTACTTATTATCCTTGTGAAATTGCCAAACAATCCGGAAGTGAAAACATTGTTTTTCACAATGAAGATGAATCCAACAGAGCCACATCAAAACAAGCACTTGGTAGGTGTCGTGTGTGGCGATTCTACAAAGAATCCAACTTGTGTCAACTGGAAAGAAACGATGGTGCGATTCTGGGAATCAAACTTGTTCCCAGTATAAGAAAGAACGGTTATTGAACATATTAACAAACAATCAAAACTCTCGAAGAGTTTACAAAATTTCTTTCAATAAGAAAACACCTTAGACTGACCTTTTCAATCAATTTTCTCTTTTATTGCCTACATTTTCATTACAGGAAATATCTTAAAGATTGGAGAAGGAGAGGAAAATTCCCAGTACCTGAAGATATCAGTAAATAACCGAATGCTCAGACAGCGACCTTACACTTGTTATTAAGGTTTATGAACAGACCTCAACAGGTGTCAAAGCTTCCGCAAACTCTGATGTCAAGTATTTCTTCACAAGTGCACAAGAATGGCGATGCCTTGGCAAGATGAATGTAAAATTAGTTTGGGCGATGATCTCAAGAAAGCCAAGATCACAGTCTAAGACAAGCCGAAAGATGAATCAAAAGATCACTAACCCAAATGTACAAGATATCACATGTCTACGAGCTAAAGACTGAAGTGATTAAGTTTTTGTATTGTCAGGGGTGACCTCCCTTAGGGGGAGATTGTTAGATTTTAGAAAAAGACTCGGTCACCCCGTGTATTTTTCTGTTTATTATAGCTCGTAGTTTAATAGTTAATAGTACGATTTTCGGTATTAAGTCGGGTAACTAGTACCCCGGTATATTGTAAGTAACTAGATAATCATCTTCCAACTTGAAGAGCAAGCTAGTTCCTTTATTTCCTTTTCATTTAGAAACACTTTTTCTCTCTCTAGGAAAACTCTCCATTGTTTCTCTCTTCTAGAAACTAGCCAAATCCAAGATCAGACCCCGGTTATGATATATGATATAGCACAAACGAATAATACGCAAATATGGAGAGCTATCACCGACTCTAGATAACTTGGTCCGTATCCAAGATTAGTTGAATGAGAGTTCGCATTAAAAAGCAACCGTAAACAAGAAATGATGATAAACAATTAACAAGCATTCAACATAAAATTAAGAAATCAGATAACAAACCAAACATTAAAATCTTCATAACCATGGCTAATACCCCGAAGGATGCAGTCAAACGTCAAAAATAATACAAAAGTAATGATTAAGCCCAACTAAACTAAACCGATGTTTAACGAATGATACCAAAAATTGAACAATTACAAGACTATAATGAAGTTACAGACTTTTCTCCTATGGACTAATCGCATTGCTCTCGGAGCCACTTGTGCTCTTTTTTCCTCTAAAATCGACTTTTATTGGTTTCGTATCAGAGAATATGATTTTGCACACTTAAAACTCGTTTTTGAGTTTTCTATTTATAAGGTCTGGAGTTCGGTTTTCGAATACGCGTATCCAAAGTGTTGGATACGGCGTATTAGGGGTTTCTTAGAGTAGGGACCACGTTTGATTATCAACAAATATTTTTCATTCTATATAACTTGAATATGGCGTATTGTCTTTTTCTCGATACGGCGTATTGGATCTTGTTTCCGTGGTCTTTGGTGAGTTCAGGAACAAATACGCCGTATCTTTCTTGATGGATACATCGTATTGGTTGTCAGAACAGTAATCTTCAAAATATCTTCGTTTAAGCTCCAGAATGCGTGCCTTTTAGTTAACTTTCACCAAGTACTCCATAATTACTGCAATTCTCAAATATAAATGATTAAGTAGCAATTCTTTGCAATTATTATACAAAATGGGTTAATTACATAGGATAAATAATGCCTATAAATATATGTTATTATGATTGTCCATCAATGACTACAACACACAAAATCCAGAATAAAATACTCCCACCAAAGTCGTCATTTTTCCGTTCAGTAAGGTCGATGTATAAATATAGGAAACACTAAATGCTATTTTCTATCTCTGTATTCAAACGGTTAGAACATAAAAACAAAAATCCGAATAAATTGTACAATGAAGTCGATACGCTGTATCTCAACAAACCGGATACGCCGTATTGAGACTTTTGGTAAAAAATAATCGACAGGTACGTCAGATTGTCAAATACCGTATCATAAATATGAATACGCCAATAAACAAATCTATCATAATGTTTTAAATGCAGAAAATAAAGGTATGGATAACGTCTGGACAATCAATACGCCGTATCCATTGAGATTGGATACGCGTATTGAAAGTCTGGGAAGACAGACTCGAAAAAAATAAGAAAATACATTTCGGGTTGTCTCCCTGCAAGCACTTTTATTTACAGCGAAGACTTTAAGTTAGACTTTTTCTTCAACTTTTTTTATTTGATGCGTTTCACCAGCCACCCTTCATCTATTTTTTAAAAAATTACATGGTAGATGCTCGATACAATTCCGTCGGTTCTTTTCTAGGTTTCGTACTTGCATGTGCTGATGGCAACGTATTATTCATTAGTACCTAGTGAGTACCGTGTTACTTTGAATTTTTTGGATTTTCACACCCCTTCATCGAGCAGTTCATTCTTTTTATCATCACTAACCGAGGTTTCGTTCAATCTAATGTCGTCATGCCCATAAATCTTCGGCTTACGTTTATCAAAACACCCTCGACGCTTTTTAAACGTACAAACGTTGTTCACTTCTTGAGCATCAAAATAAGGTTTGAAAAATGGGTTAGAATTGTGGTTCAGGTGGTTTGTGTTGTCATATTCTTTCCATTCGCCATCGCTTGATACAATGTCATCCAACAACACTTCTTCATCGCCACCTTTTATCCAAAATTCCCATAGTGCGTTCTTGGTTTTTCCATCCATTCTCCTATGGTTTTTAAATTTGGAATTTAACCAATTAATGAAGTCAAGGTAATTTGGACCGTCGTCCATGTAATCATTGAATGATGTATTATTGCATGTATGTGATAAGGGGTATTATCTGTTAAAGAATTTTTCCGTTAATTCTCTCCAAGTAGTGATTTTGCCGTCAATTGTTCTCTATCCACCACTTTCGTGCATCTCTAGTAAGCGAGAGTGGGAAAACATGTAGTCGAAGTTGATTGGGATCTACATTAGGAATTTTAATTAATTCCAGTATTGCCAAGACTTTTGCAGTGTGGTCGACTACGTCATCCTCATTTATAATGTTGAAAGCGTTATCCCGTAGTATTTTCAAAAACTCGTCTCCAAGTTCGAATTTTGCATTTTCGTCGAACCTTGATGTAGTACTATTTGAGCCATAATCCGCTTGAACTTCCTCCATGTATTATTGTAAACTCTGTTTTATCATAGTTTTAGTTACAACTTCTTTGATCGAATCTTCGGAGTTAGCACAACCTGAAACCTATGTTAAAACATCAGTAGGATTTGCTCGGAAGGAAGTAAATACAGAAAACTAAGCATGAAACGGAATATGAAAATTTAAAGTCTGCTGCTGTATTAGACAGTTGATACGCCGTATTCAATTGACTGAATATGCAGTATTGGTTTAGAAAGGTTGATACACCGTATTCAACTGGTGAATACGCCGTATCGATTGTTCGACCAGAACAATGTACAAAAAACTAAAAAAACTGAAAAAATAAAAAAACACACAAAGCACACAAAATAAAATAAAAAACAAGCAGGAGAAATGGATAATCCGATACTAAGACTCAAAATAATTTTTTTTACACTAATTAAGTTACACTAAATCCAGATTAATTAAAAGTTAGAAATAAAATACTAATAAAAATAAAAATTAACAAATTCACTCCCAGGCAGCGGCGTCAAAAACTTGATGTGTCGTTGTGCGTAGATATTATTTATTATCAAGTTTTACATATATATTTTTGCCAACATTATTTAAAAAACGTCACTAACGGGCAGTGTAACCCGATCAGAATTGTAGCATCGTTGGAAGTAGGGAGTCCCGACACCTTAAAAGCCGAGAACAATAATTCCTAAGTCTACCATATTTTAGTTATCTATGTCATTTAATCTATCTAATCTATGTCAAAACCTAGCTAATCCGTAATTCTAACGGATAGGGAGGTTTTTTGGTCTGAGAGACTGAGCATGGGTTTTGGTGTAACCTAAAACTTATTTAACACACGATAGACACCACCAATCAGATCAAATTAGAAAATAGAAGAGCGTCCAAGCCAATGAATACGGGAAACTGTATAAACCATAGATTAATCAATGCAGGTGTGTTTATTAGGTGCCGAATAATGTGACTTAATTTCGAGGTGGCATATCATTCCTAGATTTATGTCGAAACTCTTCCTAAATCAACCAGACAGCTAAATTCTGTCACAATTAGACGCATCCCCATAAAGCACAGCATTTGTTGATTATAATGTATCTTTAGAGATAATAATGGTGACTTATTAAACCCTAGCTTCAACAGACTTTACTACATACTGCTTTAACGACTCATTATATTTCTAGAATCACTGTCTAATTCCTTTACCAAGGAATAGAACGTTATTTTGTAAGATCCCCAGGTCACCCTGCTAGTCTAACTTTGTTCACTAAAACAATGAAAGGAATTGGTCATTATTTGTGTTTCGTCAGATTCTAGATATATAAAAATGGCAGATATGGAGAGCTATCCCCGTTATCTAGGCTAGCATGATATTTTATCCTAGAACCCAGTTGAATGATAAGGTCGCATACTTAAGCACGTAAACGAGTATGAATTGATAAATATAATCAACAATCAACGATAAATTAAGCAATCGAGATAAAAAACCAAACATTAAAATCTTCAAAAACATGGCTAATACCTAAAGGTATTAGCCCATAACCATTGTAATGAATACAGAATAATAATTGAATAAACCAAGCTAAACTAATCGAGTTAAACAAATAATATAAAAAATCAAACGATTCTTAAGAGTATAAGAATTACAAGGTGTTTCCTATCGAATTAAGCACATTGCTTGACCTTCTTTGCTCTTCTTGCCTTCTGACAATCAACCTTTTGGTTAGGGTATCAAAAATATGGTTAAGCACACCCTAAACTCGTGTTTAGTGATTTGTATTTATAGTCTCTGAAATTCATTCGATGAGCGCCGTATTCGTTAAAGGTTAATACGAACGTATAGGGTTTCTTGAGTAGGGACCAACACTTTCAATAACTTCCAGAAGTCTTCAAATACTCGATCTTAGGATACGCGTATAAAGTTCTTCTGGAGATGCGTATAATCTTTAAAATGCTTCATAGGTTTTCTTTGTGAAATGCAAGGGTACACGATACGTTTGTATCTTCTGGATGGATAAACGTCGTATAGGATGTTTGAATAGTAATTTCTTCTGATTTCTTCGATTATGCTTTAAAATGCTTCCTTTTAGCTAATCTTCACCGAAAGTAACTCCCATAATTTCTACAAATATCCAAATATAAATCGTTTTAAAGAACCATTTCTTGTAATAAATTATACAAAATGGGTAGAACATGAGATAAATGATGCTAGTAAAGTAAACGTTAATCAGATTGTCATTAGCCAAGTAACACCTGATAAAAACCCTCTTGCATGTACTTCTAATTCATAAATAGGGTAGAAATATGTTATCGAAGCTGAGGATTCACACCTAGACCACCTTGAATTGTTAGAGTTTCATTTGCAAAGGGAATACGGACAAGCTTCTCGTCGCAAACGATGACAGCATGGTATGTCGAAAACCAATCCATACCAATGATGACGTCAAAACTTCTGAGTTCTACGGGCATTAAATTTATATTGAACGGGTGATTGAGTAAATTCAAGGTACATCCTCGAATTATGTGGTCGCCTACCTATTAGTATTCCATTGGCTAACTCAAAAAAAGATAGTGCACTTAAACGTCTAATGCGTTGGAGAGAAATAAATTAAAGAGCATAAATGCAGACGCATAAAACTTCTAACGTGCTCCTGTATCAAAATAAGACAGAAACCATAACGTTATTGAGGAGAAACGTACGCCAGTAATGTGTTAGAGGTCCTGAATGGCTGATCTCTCGTCCTCCAAGAATCAATATCGTCACCCACGGAGCTCATCCTCCAATATTCTGATTCCCACACATTTCTTAATCTTTAACTTCGAGCATATCACCTCTTGTAATGCCCTGCCACATCACATCTAAAGTAAGTCAATTGATGCCGTTCTGTGGGGTCACTAAGGCTTTTATTGAGTTGTTACGGAATAGGGGTCCAACATCCCCGAGTTTGTGACCATCTCTCTTGCAGTTTCTTACATTGCACTGTGCAACGGTCTAAAGTGGATAAAATTTTACACCGGTGCAGTAAGGATACCATTTTTCGCCAGCAATACCCTATCCTATTCACTTAGGCCAGGAAATATAAGCCCTGACCCATTTTTGTCTTTTGATTGGTTGTGCTGTACATTGTTTGTTTTCTCTGGTTATTCCTCCACTTATCTTTTGTTTTCATCAATCCTTGCAGCATTGCATTCTAAATAACATCAAAAAACGTCTATTCTATAGAATCATTTATCCCAGCTAAATTGCTCATTCTATATTATTTTATGCATAAATTGGTACTTAATCGCTTATATTTGTTATTGGCAGTAAATATCGAGCAATTGGTAAAGTTTAACTAAAAGGCGCGCATTTTGGACCTTAAACGAAGAAATCAAGAATTTGTTGTTCTGACAACATATACGCCGTATCCATCAAAGAAGATACGGAATATATGCGTCTGAACTTCACAAGAAACCACGAAGATATAAGACCAATACGCCGTATCCATGATGACTTGTACACCGTATTCACTGGTGGTTCATAAAAGATTCTGGAAGATATTTATCATGGTCCCCACTCTAAGAAAACCCTAATACGACGTTTTTACAACATCCAATATGATGTATCAACTGAATTCTAGAGCCTATAAATACCAAGCCCTAAATATGAATTTTAGGCAAGCAATGGAGGCCATTCAAGGCAAATTAAATCAGTAACCACCAAGTTCAACTTTTAGAAGAAAAGAGGGAGAAGCCAAGAAGGTCTTGCAACACTATTTAATCCATAGGAAACCCTTGTAATTTCTATACTCTAAATACGCGTTGGGTTTTTGGTATCGTTCTTAACAATTTAGTTTACCTTAATCGTTCATCTATGACATTTGTATAGTTACAATGGCGATTTGGTATTAGCCATGTTTATAATAATTTAACGTTTGGTTTATGTTTATCTCAATTGCATCTTATTCGTAGTGTGTTGTTTTATGTTTATCAATTTATACTCGTTTATGTGCTTAAGTATGCGACCTATCATTCAGCTGGATCTAGGAATACAAATAGAGTGTTAGCTAGATGCCGGGATAGCTCTCCATATCTGCAATTTATATATCTAGAGTGACCTAAGATCAACAAATAACGTTCAGATTCCTTGAATAAAGATCTGGATAGTGGACTACTAGTATATAAAGAGTCGTTAAGTAGTAAGTTAGTAAAGTCTCGATGAGCTAGGATTCAATAACATCACCATTATTGTCTTATAAGATAGATTATAATCAACCATGATTGCTTTATGCGGATGTGGTTAATTGTAACAGAATTTCCATGTCTAGGTTTTAGGAAGAAGTACCGCTTGAATCTAGGAATGATATATCGACATCGAGATAAGACAATCATTGAAATTATAAACTAAAACCCTTGTTTTATTAGATTAAATATGGTTATTTTCCTTACAATAGTCTTGACCGCTTCTCTATCTTCTAAATATCAGCTTGTGTGTGTTAATCGCCCAATCTCAGTCTAGGTAAACCAAAACTCGTGCCAGTCTCTTAGGCTAAAAACCCCCTTTTTGCGTTAGTTTTGATTTAACTTAGGTATAACATAGAATAAATTAGGATTAACTTAGATAACTAAAATACTGGTAGATTTAAGTATTAACACTCGCTCTTAGTGATCGACGCCCTACTTACCAGCGAACCTACATCTGATTGGGTACACTGTCCGTTAGTGTTTTTTAAGGTATAGTCGGCAAAATAAAGATAGTAAAACTTGATAATAAATATTACCTACGCACAACAACACATCAAATGTCTAGATATAAATCCAAATCTTTTCCAGAAAACCTACAGAAAGATTAGCAGAGCATGTGACACTTAAGTTGTTTGACCATTGACACACCCTAGTAATCAACTGTGCACCCCTATTAAAGAACATACAGATGCTAGTTGACTATTAGTACAGGTTGATTCAGAACATTTAATGTGTACGGCTTTAACTAGTAGGAAAATAAAATCTAATTGTTGTTAAGACTATTATTCAATCCATTCACAATGAAATACAAAACCAGTGTTCACTATTTTGATGGTGGCTAATTGGGTAAAGCACATATGTCACGTTAGTTAGGCTTCAAAATAGAGTGAAATATAAGGAAGAAAACAAATTATTTCATTGAGATCGTCATGGAGCTGCTATTACAAACAAATGAAATTGGCATGGAACTTACCATAAGTATACAGGTCAAACCTGAAACCAAACATATGGCGAAACCATGTAGTCTCTGTTCAAAGAAGAGAGAGAAAGCAAGTCAGTGTTAAGCAACATGGTTGGTTCAGTTCAAAAGGTTGGTAGTAATAGTTTACATTACAGCAAAAATGAACCCTAATCAAGTACTTACATATTAAAATACCAGACTGGAAACAAAACTGCAGGTTTCCTATGAATATATGGCATCAAACCTACTGACGTGCCTAGTATGCGTCTTTTCGCTACTTGTAATACCATATGCAAATACAATCCCTACATATCAACATTTCTTGCATGAGCTCCAACAACATTACTCATAATCAATTAACTTTTTCAATATATATAGAGCCATAAGTATTAAAAAATAAGCATAACGTATGCATTTAAACTTAATCAATCTTAGCACGCACCATTTATGCCTTCCATAGCGTCTCCTATAATGAGTCCAGCATATACATCGTACACTTCTTGAGCCTCCGAGTAATATCCAAAAACTATGTACAACACCTCTTCATCATTCTTAAGCACAACTTATGCAACTACAGGACATACAATAAACCAAATTTCGTAATTAGTTTTGTAACTAAACGATGCAAAATACTACATAAACAAATAATAACTTGTAACATACACGATTTCGAAGTTGAAAGACCGACTGACATTCGTATTAAGCACTACAGTAGCCGGCAGCCAGAACAACTTTCTCCAACACTTTGCCCCACTCCTCACATGTCTCATTCGTTATTAGGCTTTTCATTATATTCCTACAGTCTCAATTCTTCTAGCATGTAAAACATAACCGGATCTGTTATTGTAAATATTCCTCCGGTTTTCATGAAGAATATTTATAGAATATATAATTTACTCTTCAACCACGCCACAAACCATCAACAACTCCAGCGGAGGTCGACTATACTACTGCTATTAGTAACAAATTGAATCAGCGACAAACTTCAACTAACAATTAGTAATCATAAATAACATATAATACACAAAAAGCTGAATGCTACTTTTTAACAATTTCTCAAGCAGGTTTTCCATTGGTAGTATTAAGAGCTTTTTCATCTCGTCAGCGTAACTGAATAGCTCCTCCTCATAAGCTTGGTTGTCCTTTACTTAACCCATCTATACACAACAAAACACACAAAACTCAAGATCTTATGAAAATCGTATTAAGAAAACCCCAAAATTAAAATCCTAACCCTTGCGTGTTGATGGTCTAACTTAGTACATCACTATTCTCGATTCGTGTTATAAAACTCCAAGTTTTGGATGTGGTATAAGTTTTTGTTGGATGTGTGCATCAGGATTTCTACCGAAGATGTAACAATCTTTGTGAAAGATCTAGAGGGAAAGACGAACCGACTATAGTTTATGATCTATGTGGAAGTTTCAACAAAACAGGCCATACACTAAGTAAACACGCCATAAAACGGTCCACCATGAGCCCAATGAAGGCCATCACCTATTTTGTCGTCATGCGTGACGCTGTTTAGTATATATGATAATATTTATGTAACATCATACTTGTTAGAAATGATAAATTGGGTTGCCGCACGTTACGGCAGAGCATTTTTAATAGTGTGCATCGTTTGGTATTTTTTGGAGGCGGGGCGCTTTAAACCACGTTTATTCCTTCGGAACCGTTAAGACCAGAAAATTAAAATCTTTAAAAAGTATAAATGAACATATAAGAAAAGGAAAAATAAAGGTATATTTGGTTATTTACAAATCGAAAAGAAATCAGAGATATAATTATCTTAAAAATAATTAACAGTTACACCATAACTAAAGTTATATGGTTTTAATGATATTTAAAGAGAGATCATATTCAATCCGTCCTTGATACAGGTGGAATATAATTTATTAACCACAAATAATAGAACACAAAAATACATATATAAATGTGTCTCAAATTAAATACGATTGCCGAATCTTTAGCGGAAAGAATTTGCATTGAGTTATTTCACCATACACCCTTCTGTTTACCATCTTTCTTTGAACAACTACAATAGAATTTGAATTTAAACTGCTGTAAAAGAATGATCATCGTCCTTTTCTTTTCATAATTGAAATATATTTAGCATTGTCATAAATTATACTTCTCATTAAATCACAATCATCGTTGTCTTCATCGGCATCAACAACATCATTTTCATTTATTTTAATGGTCGATGGAACTTTGGATTCAACTGAACACCGACCATCATATCTTCATCGCATTCTACGTTTTTGATCTTATGATCTGCAATAAATATACACATTAAAGAATCAAGGAAAGAAGATATATCCTCCAATACGACAGTGGAATCATACATGCACGAAGTAATATCCCTCAAGATGACAGTAAACTTGAATTTGTTTGATGCTAGAATACTAACAGTGAACAAACTCTTCTTTCCATGACAAATAACTTCTCTAACAGCCAATTTAGTCTTGCATGTTTTATGAACTCTATCAAGTATATTTCTACGTCCACCTTTTTACCTCTAATCACTATTTATGAGTTCGAATAATCAACCAACTTCGAAAGAACTGACTTTCAACAAGACCATTTTAAGCCATACTGCCATAGTTCATCATTGTTGGCTGATAATTTGAACACAGAGTTAGTGATTAGATTTGAAATGCAATAGCAGTCATGCCACATCACCATAGGCCACTATTATTACACCATGCATGAACTGATTATTAATTGGCATTATAATTTAATTAATACCTTATAATCAGATATTATCTTCGAATTAAAATATAAACTCGAATAGACTCACTATTCTATAGTTATCTTTACGCAAATTTCTTTGGGAAAGATATTGTTATACTTAGCTCTTAATTGATGGTCTGAAGTCAAATAAGTTTCTCGAACATAGGATCTTACATGATATACAACTCGGGAATTTACCATGAGTTTCTTCCAAGAAATTTATGACATTTTACTTTTGTTTTTTTTTTTGATCTCCCCTGAGGTAGCTGAGTCTTTCCAGTAGTAATAGGGCATTGAAACTCACTCTCACGTACTTTTTTATTTTACACCGTTGCTTTGATCCCGTTAACTGAATACTAACCGTCATATCTTTGCCTCATTCTGCATTCTTAGTTTTATCATTTGCAATAAGTATAGACATTAAAGAATCAAGAAAAGAATATATATCCTCCGGTACGACAGTGAAACCATACTTGTATGAGTAATATCATTCAAAACGATGGTAGATTTAAATTTGTTGGATGCTAGAATACCAACAGTGAACAAAATATTCTTTCCATGAAAAATAATTTCTTTAACCGCCAGTTCAGATTCGCATGTTTGGTGAACTCGATCAAGGATGTTTTGTTCTCCGCCTTTTTACCAAGTCGTCACCGTCACGAGGAAATAAGAGGGTGTAATTTAAAGATTTCGAATTGCACTTACAGGAACTTCAATTCCTTAGACCACTAAATCATAGAAAACCTGATAACTTCCATACATCAAACCTAGAAACATAAAACTAATGCGCTAAACTAAAATGCAACGTTATAGAATCCAAATTCATGAAAATACGAACACTTACATCCATAGCCATGCAATGGCGAGTTAACACTTTTATCTAAAAAGTTCTAACTCTATAAAGGCTCAGATCTAGTAAATTAAATCAAACCCTTATCACAATCATATTCTAATTGAGTGACAGCTCTAAAGGGTCTTCCCATCACAACTTCTGACATATCGCTTACAATAAATTCCCCTATGTCCTCTAATACTACAAAATCCGTAACATAGGTGAAACTTCCAACAAACACATAAACATCTCTAACAATAGCTACCAAGTTCCTTCATGTGCTTTTGAGTCCTTCTACCATTATAGTGTTATAGGACTTGCGCGTAATGATGTTCATTGGCAAAAAGGGATCAAAATAAGCAACAAACTTCCTAAAACCAATCATACATGGAAATGTCAAGTCATCTCCGTCAATGCTATTAATTATCCTATTATGGTAAAAATTTCTCGCATTCATATACTCATCTAATTCATTAAGCACTTCTCTGTCATCCAACTCATCATCCGAATCCAAAATGGGAGAAACAAGGGGTGTATTTATAGATTCATTATTGGATTCTAAGTCATCCATTTCAAGCACATCAGGCGAGTCCATAAATCCATTAAGCAATTACTTAATGGGGACAGGTGGTGGTATTTTTATTTGTGTGTGGTCGATATTCTCAAGACGAGAATCAATCATGGCTGAGACTGCACGGAGCTCATTGAGCTCTTGGGTAATCCTCGCGTAGAGCCCTTTTGGTGGGGTGGGTACAAATAGATTCGCGTTCTCCATAACGAATAATGGAATAGTCAAATGGAAATTACAAAACAAATAACACAAAGAAAAAGATAGACTACGATAAAGTTACACTAAAAAGAAAAATAAAATCTCACTTGATAGAAATCTTGTGAGTAGACCTAAGCTAGATAGAATTCAAAACATAGACTATTCTCCGGCAGCAGCGCCAAAAACTTAACGTGCGGTGATTGCAAACCGAAGTTTTACAATCCTCCTAGGCAGTGTACCTAATTGTTGTAGTGTAGTATAGGTAAGACTCAGGAGATTGATCATTCTCTAGGGGAATAGTTTGGTTAGGTTCGAATCAAATGTCACTAAGTTCTAAAGATTGAGGGAAGATTATTTTTGTGTTTTTATGTTTTTTAGAAATCAAGTAAAATCTCAGGTTTGAAAGGGGTTTGATTAAGCTACTAACTACTCCTAATTCTATTCTAATTGCAGAAAGGTAAAAGTGATGAAAAACTCTTATCGTTAAACAAATGTGTTCACCTAATCATGCACTACTCTCTAGTTGTCTTCTCCAACTTTATTACCCGTCACCCTCGTAATGCAATGTGTAAGTATCTAAATAATTAAACACCTAACTTGGAATCCACCCAAATGGCAAGGTAGTATGAAGATTATTACGTAGGTATCATCTAACCTAGCCACGTTTCCCTAGACGTCTTTACTTTGCAATTAAGAAGCTAGTTTTCTAAAGCATAACGCGCACATCATTAACAAGAAGTAATAACAAAAGATAAACAACTAGGTTTCATGCAATCATACGTAAACATAAATTATATTTAGCCAAGCATGTTAGTTGAAAGCAAAGAACAACTAATCAAACAATACATAGACATATCGAAAGATTAAAAGTAATAAGGAACTTTAATTCAATTAAACATGAAGTTATGGTGAGTACACAAA
The DNA here is from genome assembly GCA_026074375.1 of Tanacetum coccineum. Classification (NCBI taxonomy): domain Eukaryota; kingdom Viridiplantae; phylum Streptophyta; class Magnoliopsida; order Asterales; family Asteraceae; genus Tanacetum; species Tanacetum coccineum. The sequence continues at coordinate 13,604 of BQNB010013074.1, read as the reverse complement.
GGTTAGAAAACCCTAAAACCCGTGTAAAAACACTGCTACAAAGTATACCTATGACTTAGGTTCGTTCCCCAAAGTTTTCCACACAAAACATGAAAAAATAGGGTTTGTATATATAGGGAATAAGTCGCGACGACGTCGCTTGTTAATTGAGACGTCATCAACCCGCAAAATCTTCTATGGGCTTCTTAATGTTGGCTACTCTGACCTCGTCACCAAAGGTCCTGACGTCGTCTTTTGAACACTTTGACGTCGTCACAAGGGATTGTGACGCCGTCTCCACAAACTGTATGCCATCTCTTGATCATCTTCGTGTAAAGTTGTAATCTTGTACCGTTTCTTCTCAAATTGAGTCCAAGTTACGTGTATTTCCTCCAAATGCTAAAATAACAAAAAGAAACAATTAAGCACGGTAAATGGGGATATTTACAGGATTTTGGGGTTTAAATGACCCTGAAAAAGTGTATAAAGTTATACCTCATCACCAGCTCCAACCCGACTAGTACTAGCTCCGAAAGCATCACCAATGGTCTTCTTAGATTTGGTTTTCTTCTTCTTACCGGGCCTAGATCCAGAGGCAACATTGAATACGATATCAACTTTCTTCTCTGCCTCATCATCATTTGAAATAGGGTACACAATCATTAAAATGGTAGCATTCAAAGGCACAATGAGAGTGAACAAAGTGTTCAAATCCTCACCAATAACTACACTACCACTCCCACCAGCCTAATCCAACAGACGGGTCCTCTTCCTAGTCAAATGATCAACTAGGGGTACTTCATCATCCACGTCCTTCATTTTGTGATCACCTGGTGGCACAACATCCCCAGGCATGACTGGAGGAGGTACATGCCCCTCAACGACATCAGGACTCGCAAGAGGAATGACTGGCTCAAACTCTCAAGTATACCCCCATTATCAGATTTAATGAATAGGGAGAGAATGTCCATAATTCTAAAGAAACAAAGGCTAACGGTTAGAATCTATGCAAACCACGATAATTTTAAAGAATCTATGTCCATAATGTTGAAAATCGTTTAAGCTTACTAGGATCGAAAATAACAAAGTATTGATACGCAACGGAATATAAATAAAGAACAATGTTATTTTCATAAGGTTATACATTCACATCAAGCCCTAATTTTATTTGATCAGAATAGAACGGTTACCTACCTATAACAGGGATCAAGAACACCTTGACCTTAGGGCTAAGACGCACATATAGACGTCTACATATTTAAAACACACACATAAACTATGTCTAGGGATCTCTTTATATAGAGACTCCATAAGACTTACAAGGAAATCTAATTGTATTAGGAAACTAAATCTTTCCTAATCTTTGATCTTTATCTTTTAAGCAAATCTTTTAGAATCCTCCATCTTTTGTAGAATTCCATATTGTCGATTTTGATCCTTTTGTTTCATTCTCTATCTTTTTGAGCAAGTTCTTTTGTATCATCAAATCAATAATTCCCAACAATCTTCCCCTATTTGATTATGACAAAACAAACTGTAAATTGATTCCAAGATGATCTATAGTAGCTTAATCTTCAACAATCTTCATCTTCAAATCTGATCTTCCATGAATGAAACAATCTTCTAATCTTCCCATTAACTTAAGATTTCCTTTGAACTTGTTGATACTTCTTCAACACAGTGAAGTCTTCAACATCTTGTTCCATGCCATGCCAGCACACATAATAAGTTGCAAATCATATCATATCATATTTGTAACATCTTCCTCTTTTTGCCATTATCCATTAGGAGACTGTGAACATATGCAACTTTGATCTTTACAACTACAAACCATATATTACACTTTTAATCCAAGCTTTCCAATGTCTCAAATTACCCTCCATAACTCATAATAAGAATAATGAATTTAAGCAGTAGAAACTTACACTAGTAGCAGTAATAATGACTTAGCAATAGTAAGTGAAAACCTTCTCCTCAAGTGGTGCATGTAACATATCCAAATGGTTAAACACTTTATCATATTCTTCCCCTGAAACTAATATGTTAACCATCTCTTAAATCTCTAATTTTGTTGGCTCTTTGTAATGAATACTAATGGAGAAAACTCAGTATTACAAACTTGATGCTGAAGTAGAATAACCCAAACTTGTGTCTTATGTCTTATATTATCCACGTGACTCCAAACTCATACGTAATTCCATGAAGTATAAGTAGACCTCAATCTCTTGAAAAAATCCTCATCTAAATGAGACACTGAGCACTACAACGTAACTCCTTTAAGTGATAGCAAATGTGCGCATTGAGCACCAAAAGTTTGTAGATCACACATTGCTAGACTTAACAAGTCTTCATCAACATCGTTTTTAAGCTCAAACAAGTTATCTTCAAAGTCATAATCCAACCAAACTTGAATTTAAGATATGATAAGAACACTCACTCGTAAAATTCTAATTCAACTTCAAATAAGTGATAAACAATTGTCTCCGTAATCAATTTAAGCAATTAATCCCAAAAATAGCCTTTTTCTATCCGAGATCTTTTGATCCATTCCGAGATCCAAACTGTGTGTTATCTGATATCGTACAAAGCTATCATTCCTCCTTTTTCACACTTGTCTGAGAATGATCAGAAACTCACCAAACCAAGTCGTCTTCTTCTTTGTCCTTAACCTTGAATGACATCAACCTTTTGTCGATTTACTTCAAACAAATTACCAAAGTTGCAACCGTGAACTTCAAGAACTTTGAGACAGTCTTGATAGATGTTTCAAGTCTTGTTTTTCAAAATCCTAAAAACAACCTGATGTCGTGTCTTCTTCGTTGATAACCCAATCAAGAAACGAACAACACCAGTAACCTGTTGCTACGTAAGCTCCAGCAAATCCTAACATGTGTTATTCCTTTTGAAGCTAAATCCAAAACCGTAAAGAAACCTTTAGCTTAACGAAACAGCCCGTTAACCCTAGCAGCAGTAACTGCTTCTAGTAGCACTAACTTGCATTGACAGCACTAACATCCTTTGATATCATTAACGAACATTGGCAGTATTAACCTAAACTGGCAGCATTAAGTTTCCTTTGGCAGCACAAAGTAGACATCAATACCATGCCAACATTCGTAAGTCGTGTGGCTTAGCAGCACTAATGTAACACACAAACACGAAGCTAGCAGCATTAAGATCACACATCCAACACCAACATTAGCAATCATAAACCAGGACGAGTGAACATTAAATCCAAGACCACCACCACGACAACATTATAATCACAATCATGCGTCCAATTCATCTATAATTAGGTTTTCAGGTCATGAATAATCACCAAACAATAAACACCATAATTAATTCCAAAGGTACGTGTAGCAAACCACGCAATAAGGATCCTTAAACATAACTGATGTTAGTGAAACCCTAACAATTTGTAACAGCAGATTGTAAAGACGATCAAACCTTGTAGAATCATATCAAAGAATGAAACCCTAGATAGGATAACTTGTAACTTAACAGACAGGGGTTTTAATAATAAGATGATCAATTTTAGGGATAAAACAAGTAGTAAATGACCATACAAACACCAACCTATCAGATCTTGATACGATACCAAATTAGGGTTTGCTTAAAACCCTACTTTCACTGAATTTCACCAAATATCAAGAATAGAAACTCGAACCTTTTTACCTTCTTTTGTTCGATAATAAAACCTTGTTAGATCCTAGATCAAGAGCCACATGGATCTGATACCAATTGTTGAGATCGTTTAAGCGTACTAGGATCGAAAATAACAAAGTATTGATACGCAGCGGAATATAAATAAAGAACAATGTTATTTCTACAAGGTTATACATTCACATCAAGCCCTAATTCTATTTGATCAGAATAGAACGGTTACATGCCTATAACAGGGATCAAGAACACCTTGACCTTAGGGCTAAGACGCACATATAGACGTCTACATCTTTAAAACACACACATAAACTATGTCTATGGATCTCTTTATATAGAGAGTCCATAAGACTTACAAGGAAATCTAATTGTATTAGGAAACTAAATTTTTCCTAATCTTTGATCTTTATCTTTTAAGCAAATCTTTTAGAATCCTCCATCTTTTGTAGAATTCCATATTGTCGATTTTGATCCTTTTGTTTCATTCTTTATCCTTTTGAGCAAGTTCTTTTGTATCATCAAATCAATAATTCCTAACACATAATTTTAAAGAAACCGCTTTTGCCTAGCAGAGTTGATACCATTCCCCCTCCCAAAATGCCTAGTTGACCGATCAAAAAGGGTCTTTGGAGAAAATGATCACCCTTCGAACCCACCTCTTGGCTAATTAGGTCGCTAGGACAGGAGCTCATTGCTTGGGGCCGGGTCCTTAGGTAAGGGTCCGGTTAGCATCAAAAGATGCATGGGATCGGGGTGTTCCTATCGATTTACACCTTTTGGAGAATCTATGCAAACCCCGAAAGCAAAGACACATGCGAGAGGACAACAACTCACCTTGACTATTCCTATACAACACAAGGGCCATGCCTAGCGGCCAGGACTGGCTAAGACTAGCCTGGACTAGCGCACCCTCCAACATTGGCCTCCTAAAGATGGTCAAGTCATGCAAGCGGTTATACAAATCAAACTCAAGACCTGGAGGAATCGGTAATGGATTCTCAGAGTCAAGGTTCACATTATTACTCCACCTGACGAATTGAGGGGAAAAATATCATTATCTAAATTAACCCATACCCAGTTCTTATGCCAACCCAACAAACCTTTCGCAATAATAATTGAAAAGGTGTTCCCACAATGAGAATACTTTTCTACAGAGTACCACGACCCATGCTTTCGCAAAACAAAAAGTGATCAAAAAACACGCAAACTATGAGGCATGCTTAAAGCAAAGCATACCAAAGTGAAGGCATTCTCCCTTTAATAACCAAAGGGATTCATTTGCGAAAAGGCAAGGGAATACATGCAAAGCATTTTAAACACGAAGGAGTCAAAGGAAACCTAATGTTACTTTCTTGCGGTTACTCCAGATAAAATGCAATCACACCATACGACGGTGGTCAATTCGCCCTATTGACAACCGTAGGAATACGAGGTGAATGTGGAACGACCCACCCATGGTCACGTTTGAAGTTGTTATACTTTATAGGCTTGAGCTAACTAGGGTTATCATGTACAAGGGCTTGATTTATCCAAAACGTCATGCAAGAAAAAGAAGGCAGAGAATCAAGAAAAAAGGTTCTCACAAAAAACCGGCGGAGTGTTCAGTGCTACTAACCTTGTTTTGGTATTTTTGTCTTACAGATTCAAGCAAGAAACAAAACCTTCAACAAAGAAACCGCTACCGGTTGAAACGCGGAAAAATCAGACAATTTTGAAGGGAGGTTAAAATGAAGGAGTTAGAAAACATAAGTTTTCACCCATGAACCCTTATTCATAGTCGTGGTAAAAACTGATAGTGGAAGATAGATGGCCCAAAACCATTGGGCTAAAAAAACACAAACATGCATATGTTCCAAACAACTAGCTAGACACACGTGCAGTCAGGGCTCATAATGACATCATGCACAGTCGAAGCGACATGTCTGAACTTGCCGAAAAAACCGAAGAGACAAAATTTAAGTCATTTAAGAAAAATCTCTTCCTTTCCCCATGCAAGCATTTATTACCACCCTATCCTGAAAAACCCATATGTCACTTGGGAACACCAACTACATCCGAGCCATCATCGCAAGTATAGCAAGGCATGCCTGGAAATGTAAATGTGAGAAACATATCAACCAAGCACAGACTAGGGGGACTCAATTATTAAAGTCCAGCATCATCTCATTTGTACATGATCGACATAACGCTAAACTGGGGGACTTGATAGTGTATCAATATTTGTGGCCCAAGCCCACTAATAACACGCTCGAATCAAGCCCGTCACCAATGGTTTGCATGTCAACACATGACGAGAACCGTATAAACCCAGGCTACACTTAGCCTGGTAAAGCATCTCCCAAGCTGCATAGTACATGTGCATGAGACAACTGTCTCTAACTGCCACTAACGGCTAAGATGTACAATCTGACATGAGGCAGTGAGAGACACATATCCAACATAATAGGACGCAAACACTTTCGTATATAGTACAGGAAGACAATGCCACATGTCCTTCTTATCTGCCCCTTAGATGATCAGCGCGTGACTTCCCCATAACCGTTGTTCACTCCTGAAGGGTTTATCACTAAACCCGAATGCCTCACTATAAATAGAAGGCATCCCACAACTTTACCAAGTAAGTTCATACACCTTAGCACAACAATTACACACAAAACTACCCACGCATTACAAAGATGGTTTGTTTAAGTGTTACCCGAATTTCATGATATTGATCATACCATCGGGTCTCTACCGTTTAATACGGGAAACCAAACAACGCAATCATCACAAATCTTTTTTTAAACACGTTTTACATATCATACGTAAACAATTATATTTAAAGATAGGTGGAAAATAATTTACGACTTATATTTTCAGTTTAGTCTGGATAAAAGACAACCAGTTTAGCCTACTAAATGTAGCCAACTTTTTAGACATTGTTTATTAATATTATGTGTTTGCTAATGAAGGCAAGAAAGAGGCTCAGCAAAATTAACGGGTACAATTACGAAACACATTACACATGGTTTATAATAAACAAATGGGAAACACATGATCTCGCTTTGTCCCCTCTACACTCATTAACTCGATAATCACCAAATCACGTATTGTTTAATTGGAACGGTAGGTTTCTGGTTTTGTTTCTTTGTATTCCATGAACTCGTGTTGGTGGCCACATCAATTCTAAGCAAGTGTTTTTAGATCTTAGATTAGCTACAATGAGTGAAATGAATGATAAAATGACCCGTACATCATTTTCTCGTCTATATTTTTGTACTTACATAAGGCGAATACAAGTGTATTGACAATTTATTACAAGGTTTATAAAGATTGTAGTACATGTTATAGAATATCAACTAAAATATGCTATCTACCAAATTAAATGACCCCGACGACTTAACCATCACCTATGATAATTTCTAATTCCAAGTTACGATGTACCGATAATAGTCTCTTGTATTCTGGACAAACTTCAATCAAACAAAATAAAAAATAGTAATAAACTTTTATATTTTAATTATAAATTTTGTTTTCTATGAAAGATTATGTACAAAGTTTTTCATAAAATATATGAGCTTGGCGAACTGAATCTCTATTTTGTCGTATAAAATTAATAATCAAGTTCATCTTTCACATAAAACATTTTTTCTTCAAATTTTCAACGGCAAAGATAAATGTATAAAAGAAAGCACAAAGATACAGCTTCACCGCATGAGCTCTAAGATGGAACACCAAGCAGGCACATCAAAAAATCTAACAAAGAATCAACGAAGGTACCAAAACTACATCACGCAACAGGAATAACACTTGATGCCAAATTTGTCTAATCAGTAATTCCACGAGGATTCAAAATCCATCCACGCCACTTAAGTTTGGTACGTGAACTTTTGTCGGATATCCAAAGAAGAGAGTCTTTTGAATAGATGGGGAAATGTCTTCTTGTCTAGCAGTATCCACATAAACAAGCAAAATTTGATTTTGTTATTCGTGTATTTTTATTATGGGCTAAGGTCTAAATGTGTATTTGTTAAGTTTTTATATTATGTACTCTATATAATGTACGGGAAATTATTCTAATGAGACACACAATTCACCACTCTTACATAGTATCAAGAGAACCGATCCTTAAACCCTAAAACCCTAATAAAAAATTTTCTACCTAGTCGATTCTACCAATCGACTCATAATTTAGTTGTTGTTTGATTTGCGTACCCTGGTGTCGCATCTGTTAAGTATCGACTTCCCCTTAGTCGATCTTTGATTCTTTGTTTCGTTGCTAAAACTCGACTTCCTCTTAGTCGTTCGGTATTGTGGTGTTACTGTGCCACGGGTAATTTTTCTTGTTTTGGTTTCGTTTGTTGACTGCTATTTGTTCAACGTTGCAACGCTTGTTGCTTTATTTGTGTTTAATGCCCTTGTTCGATCTCAGAATACGCACACCCTAATCCATCATCATGATTGTGACTAGTGCTACACCCGCCATCTTGTTCTCGGATAAACTTATGACCATTACTAACCTCACAGCGCTTGTTCCGATTAAATTGGACATTGATGAGATGAACTACTCATCTTTGGTAGATTTTTTCAAAAACCATTGCAAAGGCTTTGAGTTGTTGGAACATATATTGGGGACGCCAACTGATGTGGCAACATCGAATGACCCGGTGCCTCCCACTTCGGAGTGGTTGAAGATTGACTCGATTGTTCTTTCTTGGATATTCACGATGATGTCCAAAACCCTTCAACAGATGCTTGTTATTGAAAACCCTCAAACAGCCAAGGAGGCGTGGGATATATTTGCTGAGATTTTCAATGATAATAAAAGCTCTCGGTCTATTGCATTGAAAGCCGAATTGCGTTCGTTAGGGCTTGGTGATTTGAGCATTGATGCATACTTTCGTAAAATTGAATCAATTGCTACAATTTTGTCTAGCCTTGGTTCGCCTATTGGCAATGATGATATTGTTAATATTGCACTTGAAGGGTTGCTCAATAAGTATGAGAATGCCTCCAGTATTATTATTCATCGGGAGCCTTTCCCGGATCTAAAGATGGTTCGTTTGATGCTTACTACGGAGGAGATGCGGTTGAAGTCAAGGGCTCAAACTACTAGCATTGATTCATCATCCTCTTCACCTATGGTTTTGTTAGCCAACTCGGGCAACACTAATACACGCCGCCCAGTCGGGGCTTCTGGTAAGATCAGCAAGCTATGTTTTAATTTTGCTAGAGGTTTTTGTCATTTTGGTGATAATTGTCGTTATATACATGGGGGTACAAATATCGGGGTCACTAACAATACTTCACTATGGTCAACGAGTACTACTCGTCCTAATTCTTCTTCGGCCTCTCCAAACATGACCCCGGAGAAAATGATGTCTCTTATACAAACGCAACAAGCATTTGTTGAATCAGTTTGGGTATGCTAGGAATACTAATGCTAGTGTTAACCATCCTCAACAACCCACTCCTAATTTTGTTACTCATCTTGGACCGGCTCAGCCTCTTGTTAGGCTTACCAGCCCACCGGGGTTTTCACAGCCTATGTTTGGACATGCTTCATTAGGTAATCAGTCATCATCAGATGGGTCATGGTCCGCAAACATGCCCAGTTCAGTTGCATGGTCAGCCGGCCTAGGTTGTTTCGGGTTCGGTTCAGAATAGTGGTGCGATAGAACAACCGGGTGTGAATCCTGTGGGTCACGACACTTTATTGCCGAATGCGTTTAGTACTATGACGCTTCAAGATCATGCTTCCAGTAATTGGAACATGGACACAGGTCCGAGTTTTCTCTTTGATGATTCTGTTTCTAGTCTTAGTAATGTTTTTAATTTGTGCATTTATTCATCTGTCTCGGTTGGTGACGGTCATTCAATACCCGTCATCAACTCTGGCCATATTTTTTTGACTACCTTACATCGACCCCTTCATTTAAATAACATTCTTATTACTCTTAATATTGCCAAAAAATTAATTTTTGTTCGTGATAATTTTTAAACAGTTGAGTTTGACGCTTTTGGTTTTTTGGTTAAGGATCACATGACTCGTCGGGTGCTACTTCGTTGTAACAGCACCGGAGATCTTTACCCGGTCATGAAGCCCTCCCCGATTCCTCATGCTTTTCTCGTCATTCAGTATATGTGGCACCAACGCCTTGGACATCCAGGAAGTGAAGTGTTACATCGTGTTCTTTTTAGCAATTCGATTTCGTGTAATAAAGAGAAACCTCCTCATGCTTTGTCATGCTTGTCAGCTTGGCAAACACGTGAGGCTTCCATTTGTTAGTTCTAGTACTTTAGTTCAGTCTTGTTTTGATATTGTTTACTCGGATTTGTGGACTTCCCTAATTCTGAGTCTTTCTAGATTTAAATACTATGTTTTGTTCTTGGATCATTATTCGCAATATGTTTGGGTTTATCCGTTAGTTAATAAATCTTATGTTTTGTCAAAAATTTATGTTATTTCTTAACTTTGTTCACACTCAACTTAAGTGTGAGATAAAGTTATTTCAGTGTGATCATGGTGGTGAATTTGACAACCACACCTTCCATAAGTTATTTGTTGATAATAAAATTCAGTTTCATTTTTCTTGTCCACGCACCTCACAACAAAATGGAAAGTCTGAAAGGATGACCCGCAACATAAACAACCTTATTCGGACATTACTGTTTGAGGCTCATCTGCCTCCTAATTATCGGTTTGAAGCACTTAATATGGCCATTCACCTATTAAATATTTTACCCTCACACGCCATTAACAATGAAATACCTTTTACCTGTGTTTTTGGAACCACGCCTGACTATAGCATTTTACGAACTTTTGGGTATCTTTGTTACCCTTACCTTGATACCACTCACAAACTTGAACCACGAGCTACACCTTCTATATTTTGGGGACACGCCACCAATCACCATGGATATTGTTGCCTTGAATAAAATTATCATTTCCCGACATGTTACCTTTGACGAGACGGTATTTCCGTTTCGCTCAATGACACCCACCCTGAATCCATCATCTAATTTTTTAGATGACTCTTTTAATATCATCTCTAATATCGTTAAAATGTTACCCATCTCTAACCCCAGTATTGTGCAAACAAATATACCACTTGAAACAACCAATATAATACCCTCTGGTCCAGCTTTCCATTTGATCTAACAACTTGTTGGCCCAACTTTGCCTCTCCCTACTGCAGGCCCATCTTCACCTTTACTAGCCCAACATGAAACGCAGCCTACACCTGTTGTCCAACCTATACCGGCCCAATATACATCTCCACCACCTACCAGTCCAACTATCGTAACACCCAATCCTAATCCAAACCCGGTTTCTGTTCATCCTATGGTCATACGCTTTCATGTCGGGACAAATCATCCTACCTTAACGTCTTTCTCTTCATGTGTTGTCCATTTCTCCTTTACCAAAATCGTATGTTGATGCGTTTAATGATACAAATCGGAAAAATGCTATGAATAATGAATATAATGCACTTATTAAAAATAATACTTGGACTCTTATCCCTCGGCCCGTAGAGCCTAATGTTGTTCGGTGTATGTAGTTGTTTCGACATAAATATTTGGCAGACAGGACTCTTAGTCGCTACAAGACTCGTCTTGTGGCGAATGGTAGTATGCAATTATCTGGTGTTGATGTTGATGTGACATTTAGTCTAGTTGTTAAACCATGCACTATTCTGATTGTTTTTAGTTTGGTCATTTCTCGACACTGGCCTGTTCATCAGCTAGATATCAAGAATGCCTTTTTACATGGCAATTTATCTAAGACTGTTTATATGCATCAGCCTCCTGGTTTTTGGGATTCAGCAAATCCTGATTATGTTTGTTTATTACAGAGGTCTCTTTATGGTCTTAAGTAGGCCCCTTGGGCTTGGTTTTAGCGCTTTGCAGCTTATATTATTCGTGTTGGGTTTACTCATAGTCATTGTGACTCATCGTTATTTATCTACATATAGGGGACTGATACTACTTATTTGTTATTATGTGTTGATGATATTGTTCTCATTGCCTCATCTCATATTTTGTTACAGCGGATTATTGATTCTTTGCATCAAAAATTTTCTATGACAGATCTTGGTTCACTTAATAATTTTCTGGGTATTTTTGTCACGCGTGACTCTTTAAGGATGTTTTTATCTCAGTGTAAGTATGCTACTCAGATTTTGGAGCAGGCTCATATGGTTGGTTGTAACCCAGACGGACTCTTGTTGATACTGAGTCCAAATTGGGTAATGATGGTGATCCGGTTTTTGATCTGACGTTGTATAGGAGTCTTCTGGGTTCTCTTCAGTATCTCACTTTTACTTGCCCTAATACTTCTTATGCAGTACAACATGTTTTTCTTTATATGCATGATCCTCGGAGCCTCATTTCTCGGCTTTTAAGAGGATTTTGTGGAATTTTATGGTACTTTGGATCATGGGTTGCAGTTTGTTAGCCTTAAAATATGTCGACTTATAAGAAATTACATTTAGTAAATATAGGCAAGGCACGCAGGGACTAGAATAATCAATAGTTGTAACTAGCACGTGTCAAAGGCCTATATAAACCCCTCCATACTTCCATAGAGGGGTGAGGATAATTTGTATCATTTCACAAAAGGTGTGTGTGTGTTATTTTGTCTCTCTAAAACACACACACATCTTCCCTTTCTCTCTTTATAATCTAACATGGCTTTCCTTCTCTTTAATCCTCCCGGCCTCCAAATATACCTTAGTTAGTTAATTAATATTGTTAACAATTGGCATCAGAGCTAACCAGGGGTGTTTTGTGTTTGTGATTTGCTTATTGAGATGTTTCGTGGGCTTATTCAGCTTATTTTGTGGCTTTTTGTTAAGTAAAAGCTATCGGGGGTGTTTGGTTAGTGCTTATTTTGACAAAAAGCATGAAAAATTCTTCTTCTACTTTGTTTTTGCTTATTTGTGGTTATATATAGTAGCTTATTTTGATTCCAAACAGCCCATACGAGCTTATTATGAAGATTTAAGTTGGTTTCGTGGTTTTAAAGGAGTGTTTGGTTTAAGGGCTTATTTTTTAAAAAGTTCAGAACTTTTAGTGTTTGATGGTCTAACATGGTATTAGGCCATACATATCCACACGATCCTTAACCCTAAAAACAACCCTGTTGCCGTTCCACTATAAAAAAAATTTCTACCTCTTCGTCAATTGTTAGTGATTTATGTTAAGGTCACAAATCCACACAACCGTGATTTATGTTGGTGATTTGTGCTAAGGTCACAAATCCACACAATCGTGATTTGTGTTGATGATTTATGCTAAGGTCATAAATCCACACAACCGTGATTTATGTTGGTGATTTGTGCTAAGGTCACAAATCCACACAATCGTGATTTGTGTTGGTGATGTGTGCTAAGGTCACAAATCCACACAATCGTATATTGTTGTTCGTGCTTCCGTCACGAGCCGGTTCGTGTTCTTTTTAGTTACAGTTTACACTATACCCTCACAAACAAAACCCTAATAGAAGTGTTTATATGTTTACTAGGGTTTTATTTTCACACACTGTAACACCCCCAAAATGGGTCGCAGCGGAATAAGGATCCGGGGCGTGTTACTTCAAGATCAACAGCACAAGATATATATAAGAACGACACAAAAAGTCATTTAAATTGATACATTGGATTTAATTAAAAGACATATTACAAAAGCTTATAGCTTCACTTGTTCCTTGTTTAATATTACAAAAGATGACATAGATTTCCCAAAATATGATATAAAAGTCTTTAAGCGTGCAATCCAAAACGTAACCCAATGCATCCTTGGCACCTCGTGCCTATTGACCTCCTGAAAACATTGCTTAAAACGTCAACAAAAATGTTGGTGAATTCATAGGTTTATGTATTTAAATTATGCTGGACCGCAAGACTTTAGGTACTAGTAGAGTATGAAACAAGTTCAGTTGTCCAAAAACATGTATTAATGCACTAAGCTCATGACCTCGAAGC
>BQNB010013073.1:0-77915 GCA_026074375.1 Tanacetum coccineum | reverse complement strand
TAATCAACAGCGACAAGAATGTATTTAAATTTATGCGATTTTGGGAATGATTCCATAAAGTTAATACCCCATATATCAAAAATTTCACACGCTTGAATGTTATTTAAGGGCATCTCATCACGTTTTGATATATTTCCTGTCTTTTAGCATGCTTCGTTGAATTAGAGTATGAGCTTATTTTATGATTGTCGGCCAGTAGAATCCTGAATCTAGGACTTTTTTAACGGTTACATTTGGTCCATAATGTCTACCGGTTGGTCCGTGGTGACATTGATCTAAGATTGTTTAGGTTTCTGATCTGGATACACGGCGTCTGATCATTCCGTCAGAACATACTTTGAAGAGGTAGGGTTCCTCCCAGAAGTAATGTTTGAGGTCAGAGAAGAATTTGTTCTTTTGTTGGTACGTCATCCCTTTTGGTATAATATCAGCTACCAAGTAGTTTGCAAAATCTGCGAACCATGGTTCATCTTTAGTGTTGATTTCCATAAGGGTTTCTCCAGGAAAGTTATCATCCACTTCACTGTCATCACTTGACTCATCATTTTCAATTCGGGATAAGTGGTCAACTGCGACATTTTTTGTTCCTTTTCTATCCTTGATTTCTATGTCAAATTCTTGTAAGAGTAAAATCTAACAAATAAGTCGTGGTTTAGCATCTTGTTTCTTGAATAAATGCTTAAGAGATAAATGATCGGTGTGAGCAATAGTTTTTGATAGAATAAGATAGGATCTAAATTTGTCGAATGCAAAAACTACAGCCATAAGTTCTTTTTCGATTACGGTGTATTTTTGTTGAGCGAGATTAAGAGTTTTGCTTGCGAAATAAATCAGGTGAAAGTTTTTACCGTCTTTTTGACCTAAGACAGCTCCAACTGTGAAATCACTTGCATCACACATAAGTTCAAACGGAAGATTCCAGTTTGGGCTTACGATCACATGAGCACATGTGAGTTTCTCTTTCAATAATTCGAATGCTTTTTGACATTCATCATCGAATTCAAACGGAGTTTTTTTTCAAGCAGCTTAGTTAGAGGTCGGGTAATTTTCGAGAAATCTTTAATGAAACGTCGGTAGAACCCGACATGTCTGAGAAAGCTTCTAACACCTTTGATATTAGTAAGGGGTGGAAGTTTTGAGATTACGTTGATTTTTGCTTTATCGACTTCGAGTCCTGCACTAGACACCTTGTGTCCAAGCATAATTCCTTCTTTGACCATGAAGTGACATTTTTCCCAATTAAGGACAAAATGAGCATCTTTGTAACGCTGGAGCATTTTAACGAGGTTTTTTAGGCATTTGTCGAAAGAGTCTCCAAAGACGGAGAAATCGTCCATTAATACTTTGACGGATTCTTCGATCGTGTCATGAAAGATTGACAACATGCATCTTTGGAATGTAGCTGGGGCATTGCATAGCCCAAAAGGAATTCGCCTATAAGCGTATGTTCTGAAGGGACACGTGAATGTTGTTTTTTCTTGCTCTATAGGATCGATAGGAATTTGAAAATATCAAGAAAAACCATCGAGGAGACATAAATATTTATTTCATGTGAGTCTTTCTAATATTTGATCCATAAACGACAAAGGAGTTGCTTCATTGAGTTTATGATAATCGATGCATACTCGCCAACCCGTGACGGTTCTTGTTGGGACAAGTTCATCGATTTTGTTGGTGATGACTGTAATACCACCTTTCTTTAGTACACAGTAAATAGGACTAACCCAAGGACTATCAACAATTGGATAAATAATACCAGTATCCAAGAGTTTAACGATTTCTTTTTTTTCACAACTTCTTGCATGTTTGGATTTAGTTTTCTTTGTTTTTGGATAACTGGTTTCTTGTCATCCAGAAGTTGTATCTTGTATTTACAGAATGATGGACAGATACCAGGAATGTCTGTCATTTTCCAAGCAAAAGATTCTTTATGTTTTTTAAGGACGGATACAAGTTTGCTTTTGTTTTGAGCAGAGAGTTTAGATGATATGATTACTGGAAGAAAAGACGGTTCTTCCAGGAATACATATTCTAAATTTTCAAGAAGGGGTTTAAGTTCAAGATCCGTAGGAGGTTCTTTGAGAGATGTCTTGATTTTATAATCGGTGTTGATGGTGATTTTCTCGAATGATGGTTCTTCGGTATCGGATTCAGATTCATAATTTTAATCGGCAGTCATTGCTATGAATTCATCGAATTCGGAAAAGATTTATTATTTCAGAAGGGTTCCTTCGATGGAATAAAGGATTTTTCTTCCTTCGTCTAGAAGAGTGTTGAAATCTTCTTCTAAGATTTCATCGATAACATCGATACTAAAACATGTATCATCGTTTGAGTAAGAGTGTTTCATCGCAGAGTCGATATTAAAGATCATTCGTTCACTCCCAACTACAAGATTGAGTTGTTTCTGTTTAACTCGAATAACTGCATCAGCAGTGTGAAAAAGGGTCATCCCAAGATGAGGAGAACTTTGCTATCTTCTTCCATTTTGAGAATAACAAAATCAGCAAGAAAGGTGAATTTACCAACTTCGACGAGCGTATTCTCAGCTATTCCAACAGGGTATTAGAATGATCTGTTGGCTAATCTTATGCTCATTTTGGTAGTTTAAGAGTTTTAAGAGATAGTTTCGCATATAAGGAATATGGCATAAGGTTAATGCTACCACCAAGGTCGGCTAAAGCATTGCAGGAGAAGGTTTTGTTGAAATTACATGGAATAAGGAAACTTCCGGGGTCTTCGAGTTTTGGTGGAACTTTATTTTGGATCATCGCTGAACTTTCATTGCTTAGGAAAGTGGCAGAAATTTGTTAAATCTTATGTTTGTTGCTTATGAGTTCTTTGAGGAATTTGCCATAGTTAGGCATTCCGGCTAAGACGTCAACAAGAGGTACGTTGATTCGGACGGCTCGGATCATGTCGAGGAATTTTCCGTATTGGGCCTCCATTTTTTCTTTTCTAAGGCTTTGAGGATATGGAATTTTTGGTTTATATGGTTTGGGTAACAGTGTTTCTTTAACTGGTTTTGTGGGTTAAGTTTTTGGTTATGGTGTAGGTTCATCGTCTTCATCATCGCTATCGAAATTGATAGGGTTTTCGGAATTATTCTATTGATCATTCGGGTTATTTGGTGGATCATAAGATTTACCACTTCTTGTGAATACAGCATTCACGTGCTCATTACGAGATTGTGGTGGTTGGTAAGCTTTAGAGTTGCCACCTCGTGGGTTTTGTTGAGTGTTTCTAGGAAGAGATCCAGAAGGTCGACCAGATTGCTTGTCAGCGAGTCTGTCGAACTTAGTTTCAAGGTTTTGGATTGAAGCTTGATGATTTTTGGCTACTGTTTCGAGTTGAGTTTTGAGGTCCATGAATGTTTCTTTGACAAAAGCGTTGGTTGATTGTTGAGACTTCATGAAATCGTTGAATTGTTTTTGAAGATCGTAGGGTTTGTCATCGGTGTTGGATCGGTATTTATCTCGGTTGTAATCATTCCGTCCGCTTGAACGCCAATTATCGCGATTCGAGTTTCGGTCGCGGTAATCATTATAAAAACAAGTCTTACAGAAAGTTTGCATGAATTTAGCTTCTTCTTCATGGGACATAGGCATGTCATCATCGTCAAGATCGGGTGTTGTTTTTTTAGCACGAGATTGGAGTTCTTTGTACTGAGCATCCATTTTGATGGTCATGACATCCATTCGGGCCATAATTTTGTCAGTATTGAAATTGCGACTACCTTCATCGGCGAAAGCAACGGTTTTCTTAAGAGATGATTTGGTTTTTTAATTTTTAGCCCAATCGAGTTTGAGTAAGACTTTATCTTCGAGAAGCTAATAAGCTTGATTTGGTGTTTTATAGAGAAAAATACCACCAACTGCGGCATTTAGAACTTCTTGGGTTATTTCATTGAGACCATGATAAAATATTTTGATAATATTGCCCTTGGACAGATTATGACCATGGCAGTTTCAGAGCATTTCCTTCATACGAAAGCATCGGCTAGAGATTTGTTTTCATGTTGAGAAAAGGCACGGATTTCTCCGAGGAGTCGGTCGAAAAGAGCTGGGGGAAAGAATCGTCTAATGAAAGCGGTTCAAATTTCATCCCACGTTTCGATTGTTCCTTCGTTGAGTTCGTCCAACCATGTTTTTGCTTCTCCAGTGAGTGATAGGGGAAACATCATCAGGCGGACAACTTCATTTTCGATATCTCTGTATTTAAACATATCGCGAATTCTGAGGAATTCGTGAATGTGTTTATGAGGATCAGTTTTGGTTCTACCATCAAATTGGTTTCCTTTGACAAGGGTCAAGTGGTTACCTTTAATGGCAAATTCTTTTGCGGATTCAGGAATAGTGATTGCAGAACTGGGAATTAGAGTGACAACATGGTCGGCAGCCCACATGGGTTCATCATCCATTAGATCGTAATTTCGAAGAATATCAAAAAAGTTACAAAAGTAATTGATGTTGAGAATTGGCGGATAGATAATTCTCGGGTGTTGAGGTGGATTGTTTCTTTGATCATAAGGAACTCTTTTGTTTCGTCGACGAAGTCTTCAATTCAGAGTACGTTCAGGTTCAGGTAAAGGTTCAACAAGTTTAGAATTAGAAGCACGTGTATGCATCCAAGGGAGAAATTTTTTGGGTCAGTTTGCTAGAAAATTGTACGGCGATTTTGAAAAAGAGGGGGAGTTAAAGTAATTTTCCAGAGTTGACTACAAAACAGCTTAAAAAATCCCCGGCAACGGCGCCAAAAACTTTGATGTGTTTCAAAAGCTTTAAATTTATAATGACTGAAAATACCAATTTTTATTATAGGGAAACACACGGGTAAAAGTATAGCCCACGTATGTAGTATAATCTTTTTAGGTAAGACCAGGTCGTCCACAGGGATTTAAGTAGTGTTCAAATAATCAGAAAGAAAATAGACTTAAATAGTTTTGAAAATAACTTTTGTTTTACCAGTGATAATAAAGATGACTACTCAGATAGTTAAAAATAATTCATAAGTGTTGGAAATGATTAAGACCTTGAAGATGGAACCTTTAACTAATAAAAAGGATTTCTCGTCAGAAAACGTTTTCAAAAATTAACTTGATTAACTCAAGATTTATTTTTAGTTAAACTAGCCAAAAGTTGTACTTCAAAAATCAGTTGCTAATATATCAAAGCTTATTTTATTTATCAGTTTACGAAAGTAGATTTCTCGACACAGACGTTAAAGATCATAGACAAATCTTTAAAACCACATAGATCATAACGGGTCTTTCGACCTATACCGATATGATTATATAATCTAAGATTGATAAGCAAAACCGACAAGAAAAGACATAATAGGATCACAACATAAGCTTGAGATTAAAGAGATCATGATCATACCAAACACTTATTCATTATCATAACATCACCGAGTAGTCATGAGCCTCTCATGGCTAAGGAGTTCATAACACAACTTGATTCGATAACAAACTTCATTCTTTTACTAGACTAGTTTGATGTTCTTCGTTGTTCTTGGTGATTTGATCTTTATTCTTCAAAGGATATGGTGCTTATGCTTGGAGAATGGTTGGAAAGTGTTTAGGACTTCATAAGGGAGAGATAGTTGTGTGTGTTAGTTAAAGAATGTATGAGAGGATGAATGAAAAGGATTAAAATCCGTCCCCTATTTATAGGCTGAGTGAGGGGTGAAAGTGCGACGCACAAGGTAAAATGTGCGGCGTACTTGGTGATTAAATGCAAAGGAATTAAATGTTTATTGGAAAAGTGCGGCGCACAAAGGAATTTGTGAGGCGTACTTAGGGTATTAATGCAGTGGCATTTATGTCTTCATTTATTCTTCAACCTTAGATAGGAAGTGCGGCGCACAAAATACTTTGTGCGGCGTACTTATGGAGTTAATGCTGAATTTGACTAAGTCTTTTAATTCCTTTGACTTGAAGATAAGTGCGGCGCACAATTGTTAAGTGCGGCACACATTTGCACTTTAGGCTTGATTCTTTATCTTTTCTTGTATGTTGTGTTTCTTAGTGTATAAATACTCGATCTTAGTTGTGTTTGACCTCGGGATGTGATGTGTTTCAAAAGCTTTAAATTTATAATACTAGAATTACCGGTTAATAGACGAAAACACACGGGAAAGTATACCCTTTCGAGTATAGTAGAGTCTAGGTAACTCCAGGTCGTCCCAAGGGAGTTGTGCATTTTCAGATTCAATAAGTAGTTTAGAAAGAAAGTCAAAATGATTGTCACGATCATTAGACTCATATTTGATTTAACAACTAAGTTATATCAAACGCTAGAAATGATTTAGATTATTACCAAGATGATTAAAACATATTTGTTTAAGCTTAGAGAGACATGAGTCTAGAAATGATATGTAAAGATATGGTCAATCACAAACAAAGCATACAAGCCACAAATGACGGGTAATCATAATAGCAAGTATGTCTACCAATTATGCAAGGGAATTCTTTCGACCTTTGACCCAAACATAACAAGCGCATTAAGACAGGTTTGTGACCAATATTCATACAAGAATACTCCCCCTAATCAAGTCGTTAGACATGAGATTAGGCCTTAAACACATAATCATTCGGGTTGTCTAGCAATTTACTATCCACTTCTCACAAGTCTAGTATTGATTCGTGACTCAAAATCAACCACATAATCGAGCCTTTTGACCTATATCGACTGAGATGATCAACCAAAGGATAGACAATAATCCGAATAATAATATATCAAGCATAAAGCGTAAACATTGAAAGCATATCAAAACAATCAAAACTATATCATAATCCTCAAAGCTTAAACAAACATTAAGAGACTACTCCATATTCAAACAAGTAACAACACACATAACATTCATCGTGAATTTAGCAAAGATCATATTCAAAGGATAAACAAGATTATATCAAATTCCAAGAGCAAAACATAGTGATTTCACATGAATTTCTCAAGAACACTTTATTATATTCAAAGTAAAACCCGGAAACTATGAACAATTCTGTCACAATCACTTATAGATTCAAAATAACACTTCAATTATGCTTCTTTGATGGATTAAAACCTAGGGTTGAGAAGAACTTTGGACCAACTTTAACTAAATTCCCAAAAACTAGTTCCTAACTTATTCTACTTTAGGAGAGGATTGTAGATGGATATGTGTGAGATATCAGGGATTTGGGACTGTATTTATAGGCTCAAGAGAGGCTGAATTTTGTGCATAGAAGGATCTAGAATGAGGAGATGATAGGTTGCAATGAATGCCAAATTTAAGAGCATTAATAATCTGGTAGAAAAGTGCGCCGCACTTATTTGAAAGTGCGGCGTACTTGAGGCATTTATAGCACTTTTCCTTTTTCAAAGTTGTAGATAATTTAATTCTCTTCGCGTAGCCGCTAGAATCACCTCAAACGGAGTTCGTATGACCGAGTTATGTCCAAAACAGTAAACAGGTGTCGGGAAGCATTCAACTTGAGTTATTTATTCGTTTAAGCTTCAAATCTTCGTGTATTCTTCCGTTTTCTTCCACGATACATATTTAGAACCTACAATAGCAAATATACTCGATTAAGTACCGAAAGTTCTTATTATTAACCATTTTATATATATAAAAGCATTGATAACGCGTATAGAAATATGTATAATTTGAGCGTTATCAAATCCCCTCACACTTAAAACTTTGCTTGCCCTCAAGCAAATCTAAGAAAAGAAATTTTATAAACAAGGTCCTAGGTGACAAGAAAAGGAAAATTTTATTTTTTTATATATATATCTTTAAATTTTGATATTTTTTAATTTTAATTTAAAAAAATTTTATTGGGTGTGAAATTTTTAAAAATATTTTTGGTTTTTGTAACAAATAAGTGCAAAAGGCGCAAGCACCCCCCCCCCCCACACTTAAGGGTTTGCTTGTCCTCAAGCAAAATAATTAAAAGAAATAAGTTTTACAAAACAAACATAGAATTATGAAAAATATTTTTGGATTTTTTTTAATATGCAAAAACAGAGATGTTTGACAATACCCAATGATTCTCAAGCTGAATAACATGACTAAGCACCTCACGAAGAAAGAAAGCGTAATTCACTCAGACACTCGTAAATGATGTAATAGAGGGTAAAAGGGAAATCACACTCAATTGCTTGGACATGATTCATTTCATACCATAGGCTTGTACAAGAAACAAAACTACATCGACATGGCTTAAGCACCATGTATAATTATCAAAAGGGGACTTTTAGTCGGGTTGTAATGTACAGGCTAAGGGTTTATAAGGGTGTGGATAAGGCATGTGAAATATATATACTGGAAATAGTTTTATAATATACATGTCGACAAGTCCAAGAAACCCATGTTGCTAGCTACGCCAATCCACAAACCCGCGAGGTTATTAAACAAACCAACCTCCATCTAACAAACAACACTTATTCATACTTTTTTTTTGACCTTTTCACATTTTTTTTCATTTTTTTTTTCATTTTTTCAACACTTTTTTTTCAATCACATTAAACAACTAACAATACCTCATACTTCGAATAAATATATACCACATCAATTACGAAACATGAAGCGTGCACTCTTCATCCTTCGCTGAATCAGCGTAGCTACAATAAGCATATATGAACAAGCACATCCACCAAACATACCAAGCAACTAGTAACCAACCGTTTAGACTTTCGACAAGGGGTAAGTTAGGTTAAAGGTTATATATTTTTGTATTTTTATTTTTTTCTGGATGAGAAAGATGAATAAAATGGCTCAGAGGGTTAAACTAGTGGTATCTAGCACTAAAGATGAGTGCTAACATAAGGTTTTTATTTGTGTGGTTAGCTAATCAGTGTAATTAGCTAAAAGAATGATTTGTTAAATGGAATGGCTGTTTGGGTTAAATCCTAAGTTTCCTCTTTATCACATAAAAATACCTATATCACGCGAACGTGATCTCACTGCGGTTTCGTAATGATTTCAAGCACAAGTTCTAGAATCAATAAATCACCGGCACACTCATAATCAAAGGAATCAAGCATAAATTATGTATGATATATACAGGCTTAAAATCCTCACATATTTACTGGAATGGTTCTAAATGCGCAAGTAATGTTATCAATCTCGAGTCGGATCTGCTTTATCAATCGGAACACATCTCTGGTTTCAAAACTTTATTTATTTACTACGTTTTTATTATAATATATTAACCTAAGTGGCAAAAAAATTAAAAACAAGAATAGATTTTTAGATTACCGAGGGCGAACAAAAGTCACAAATTAATAATGAGTCTAATTTTTCAATTCATTTCCCCCCACACTTAAGTTGAGCATTATGCGTAATTAGAAAATAACTTAAAAGTGGGACAAACGGGAAAATAAATATAAGAGAAATAAGACTTCTCGGGGCTCATATGTGCTCAGTTGAATTCTGAAAGATACGGCGCTAAATGAAAAGTCAAGCATGTGTATTCTACCACATGTAATATAATAATCCAAATATATCGCCCCCCAAGTGATAACAGTACCACCAATTCAAGCTCCACTTATTTATTTAATCTGCAAAATAAACTAAACTACAAAAATCGTAAAATACAAAAGCGCACTTTCGTAGGCACCTCGGTTGCATTTAGCGTATGCAACAAGCCTTTAAACCCCTCGGTGGCCAGAGTGGACGAGTTATAGTCTCGTGAGGGTTTCCAGCGAACACACCCACAAAGTTCATAACATATTTTCTTTATATATATTTTTTTAATTTTTTATTTATATACATTTTACTAAAACAAGCACACACAAAACATTACGAATGGAAAAATAACATAGTAAGGAAAATATAATTACTAATATGCAAACACTCAAAACACATATATTAAAAAAAAAGTTAATGACGAAAATAAAATCTTTTTGTATTTTTTATTTTTTTGGTTTTAAGACAAACACATATATCACACACATAATTATTATTTAAGGTTTAAAACAATAATTTACAAAATTACTATTATTTATTTTTTTTTTGAATTTTTATATTTTTAAAAAATTTTATTTACAATTTTTTTTAGAACAAAAGTGTGTCGCACTTGAAAGAAAGTGCAGCGTACTTATAACCAATCATTTTTCAAATTTCCAAAAATACTGGCGCGATAAAAATTTAAAAAGTGCGTCGCACACAAAGATGAGTGCGGCGGTTTTATTATGATAGAAAACACAATTTTTTATATTTTTATTTTCTTTTATTTCCCACTTTATTAGTTAACAATACATACATTAACACATAACAGACACAAACAATCACGACAAACACAATCACACATATTAAAAAGGTGGATAAGAAAACCATTTTTTTTATTTTATGGTTTTTAACATTTTTTTATTTTTTAATATATTTTTTCTTTTATTTAAAGCACGCAAGCAAACACACATACACATGCAAGCAAAACAAATGCAAACAAATAAAACATAAATAAATTGAATATGGTTATTATTTTTATACAAATCCGGATTTTTTATAATGCAGGTGCAAAGTGCGGCGCACAAAGTTAATTGTGCGGCGTACTTTCTATAATTTTTTCAAATTTTTATATTTTTTATGGGTTTTGTGGATTTTCATAGGAGCTTTATAGACATCATTAACAAGCAAAACTCGTTTTATTGTATAAACATAAACATGCCATAAAAACAGATAAACATGAAGAAAGAAAAATAACTCAGAAATAAATTAAAAAAATTGATTTTTTAGAAGTGCGACGGTTTTGGATTAAAACCGACGCACTTGCAGGTTTTCCAGTTTCAGCATAAGCTTATTATTATGATTCACAAAACGACACAAACACTCAAATAGCAATAACAGAATATAAACAAATAGATCTTGTTCAGAACAAGCGTCAAAGCAACTTAAATCCACACAAGTATAGATCAAATAAGAACGCAAATATTTTTGTAATTTCCATTTAAATGGCAAATGATACAAATGCAATAATTTAAGCAATACAATCACACAAAATAGAAGCCTCGTGCTCTCAATACCTAAATTAAGCATTATAATTGGTTTATGGGGTTTTTTAAGACACAATCCAAGAAAATATTTTGTTGCAGTCAAAAAGTACGGCGTACTTAAGAGTAAGTACGACGTACTTGCAGTATTTCTAGGGGAGTACGACGGTTTTAACAGAAATACCGGCACACTTTCAGTAGCAGAAAGATGTTTAAGCAGTTTTAACACAAAAATTGCATAGCAACGAGATGTCAAACAAGTGTAAACCACTATTTGAATGAAAACAAGACCAACAAACTCCCCGGCAACGGCGCCAAAAACTTTGATGTGTTTCAAAAGCTTTAAATTTATAAGACTAGAATTACCGGTTAATAGATGGAAACACATGGGAAAGTATACCCTTTCGAGTGTAGTAGGAGTCTAGGTAAGTCCAGGTCGTCCCAAGGGAGTAGTGCGTTTTCAGATTCAAACAGTAGTTTAGAAAGAAAGTCCAAATGATTGTCACGATCATTAGACTCATATTTGAAATAACAAGTAATTATAACAAACACTAGAAATGATTAGATTATTACCAAGGTGATTAAAACATGTTTGTTTAGGCCAAGAGACATGGGACAAAACATACATATGGATAAAGATGCACGCACAAACAATATATATAAGCAAGAAATGACGGGTAATCAATCAAGCAAATAACTATTCAATATGATAAGAATTCCTTTTGGCCTTTAATCCTCAACATACCAAATGCATTAAGATAGGTTTGTGGTTGATAATATAAAAACATACTCTCTTAATCAAGTTCGTTAGACATGAGATTAAGCATTAAACAATATTATACTTAGGTTGATCATAGTTTTATTAACCAATTCTCACAAGGTTAATACCAAATTGCCATAAACAAACAATGCGAAATTCAATCAACACAATAGAGCCTTTCGACCTATTTCTATTGCAATGACAAATCAAACAAGTCTCAGTGATCTTAGCATAACAATATCGAGCATACGATTTATACGATCATAAGCATATATCCATAACATATATTTATATCACATCTTAAGAACACCTAAACAAACATAATAAAATTACTCCATAATCAAACAAGTAACAACACTCATAACATTCATCATGAATTTAGCAAAGATCATATTCAAAGGAAAACAAGATTATACCAAATTCCAAGAGCAAAATATGGTGATTTCACATGAATTTCCCAAGAACACTTTATTATATTCGAAGTAAAACCCAGAAACTATGAACAATTCTGCCACAATCGCTTATAGATTCAAAATAACACTTCAATTATGCTTCTTTGGTGGATCAAAACCTGGGTTTGAGAAGAACTTAGGAGCAAGTTCAACTAAATTCCCAAAAACTAGTTCCTAACTTATTCTACTTTTAGGAAAGGATTGTAGATGGATATGTGTAAGATATGAGGGATTTAGGTCTGTATTTATAGGCTTAAGAGAGGCTGAATTTCGTGTATAGAAGGATCTAGAATGGGTAGATGATAGGTTGCAATGAATGTCAAGCTCATTTAAGAGCATTTATAACCTGGCAGAAAAGTGCGCCGTACTTATTAGAAAGTGCGGCGTACTTGGGGAATTTATAGCACTTGGCCTTTTTCAAAGTTGTAGATAATTTAATTCTCTTCACGTGGCCGCCAGAATCGCGTCAAACAGAGTTCGTATGACCGAGTTATGACCAAAACAGTGCACAGGTGTCGGGAAGCATTCAGCTTGAGTTATTTCTTCGTTTAAGCTTCAAATCTTCGTGTATTCTTTCGTTTTCTTCCACGTCACGTACTTAGAACCTACAATAGCAAAGATACTCGATTAAGTACCGAAAGTTCTTATTATTAACCAATTTATATGCATAAAAGCATTGATAACGCGTGTAGAAATATGTATAATTTGAGTGTTATCAAATATATTCTTCCATAGTAATGTTAGGGTCGTCCATTTCTTGTAATAAAATGGCTAGGAAAGAAAAAGGTCAATATGATGGATCAATACGCCGTATTCAATAAATTGAATACGTCGTATTACTGTTTGGAGTCGAATACGCTGTATTGGTTTAGAAAAAATTTATACGCCGTATTTAGTATTCGACTCAGAAAAATTACAGCGAACTGTAATAATGCAGAAAAACACAACAAACAAACAATATGCAAAAATATACAATGCTAAAAAATTAAACACACAAAACAAACACACAAATATGCAAATTAATCCAAACTAAACTAAATCTAAACTAAAAATACTAATAAACAAGAATTAAAAAACTTCACTCCTTGGCAACGACGCCAAAATCTTGATGTGTCGTTGCGCGTATGTATTATTTTATCATCAAGTTTTACATTTATATTTTGCCGACTATACCTAAAATAACACTAACGGGTAGTGTACCCGATCCGATGTAGCTTCGTTGGTAAGTAGGGTGTCGATCACTAAGAGCAAGAGCGTTAATTCTTAGTTCTATCAGTATTTTAGTTAACTATTCTACATTAGTTTTAATTATCTAAGTTAGTTCTAAGCTAAACTAGTTCTAAGTTAAACCTATGCTAAACCTAATTCTAACGGATAAAGGGGTTCAGCCTGAGAGACTGGCACAGGTTTGGTGGTGACTTAAATCTACTTCCGCTACAAAAACGCACGCAAGACAATAATCAAAAGATAGAAGACCGGTCAAGCCAACTTTAAGGAAACGGTATTAACCATGATTAATCAAATATAACATTGGTTTGTTTATTAGTCCAATAATCTATCTTAGGATTTAAGTAATGGTGCTCTTACTAAACCCCAGCTCATCGAGACTTTACCCACCTACTGCTTAACGGCAATTTATATACTAGTAGTCCACTTTGTCCAAGTCCTGACCAATGGAATCAGAACGTCATTTGTTGATCCTAGGAACACCTGCTAGTCCAACTTGTTCACTAAACCACTCGCAAGGATAGGTCATTTATTTGTGATCCTATGATTCTAGATATATAAATTGATATATGAAGAGATGTCCCGATTAATCTAGCTAAACTTGGTCCATCTTACTAGATCCGGTTAAATGAGTAGGTCGCATACAAAAGCACGTAAACAAGTATAAATTGATAAACATAATTAACAACCAAAGATAAATTAAGACAATCGAGATAAATAAACCAAACGTTAAATTTTCATAAACATGGCTAATACCTAAGGGTATTAGCCGTTAACCATTGTAATGTATACAATCATAATAATGAACAACCAAGGTAACCTAACCGAGTTAAACGAATGATACCAAAAATTGAATGATTATTAAGAGTATGTGAATTACAAAGTGTTTCCTATGGAATTGAGCACGTTGTGAGACCTTCTCTGCTCTTCTTGTCTTTTGGAAATCGACTTTTGTGGTTATGGTACCGTAAATATGATTAAGCACATCATAAACTCATATTTAGGATACGATTGATACGCCGTATTGGTCGAGTTCAATACGGCATATTGGGAGTTTTCTCGGAGTAAGGACCACGTTCAATATCATATAGAATCTTTAATTAATCTTCAATACGGCGTATAGAGAATTCTGGATACGGCGTATACATCTTTAATTCTGCGTGGTTTTTTGTGAAGTGTAGCCACAGATACGCCGTATCTTCCTTGTTGGATACGGCGTATATGTTGTCAGAACAGTCATCTTTAGATTTCATCGTTTAAGATCCAGAATGAGTTCCTTTTAGCTAATCTTCACAAAGTACTCCATAATTACTACAAATAACAACTTTAAGCAATTAAGTACCAATTCTTTCAATAATCATCTGAAAATAGGTAAGAAACATGGGATAAATGATGCTATAAAAGTGACGTTATTTGATATCATCAAATGCGTATAGTGGCTGGAGACGGCGTCACAATTATATGTGACGGCGTCAGGACATACAAAGGACGACGTCAGAACTTTGGCGAGGGTGTTAGGATCCAACCGACTCAAAGAAGCCCTAGAAGATTCGGTGGGGCGACAGCCTCAGGACTATAACGCGACATTGTCGCGCCTATTTTTCTATATATACAAACTTGTTTTTAGGGTTTTATGGTTGTAACTTTTGGGAACCAAACCCTATTATTAAAAATCGATTATAGCAGCTGTTTAGGTCATTTTTAGGGTGTCAAAACCCTATTGTGTCAGCCTTAAACACATGTTTTAATCAAGTGAATTCTTCTATCTTTTATCATTCAATATGTCTATGTATTGTTTGATTGATTCTTGTTCTTTGCTTCCTTAAAACATGCTAGGCTAGATTCATTAGTATTTACTTATGATTGCATGAAACTTAGTTTGTAGATCCTTTCAATATTGCTTCTTGTGTATAGAAAGAATACCGTCGGTAACAGTCTTCATACTACCTTACCCCTAATATTGTTGATCCCTTTTAAGTATTTTAATGCATGTAATGTACTCTTAGGGGCCTTGTTATAGTCTTTATACTACCTTACATGTGCATTGCCTTAACGGATATTACATAGATAGCGGATTCGTATAATCTGTTCATAACCTAGGAAATACTTACACAGATCATCACAAGTGTGACAAAGCAATAGGATTAGGAGAAGCAAACTAAGGAGTAGTTCATGATTAGGTAAATATATTCGTTTACCCATAGAGTTTTTACCAAAGTAGTTTAGATCTATTTTTAGTTTAATTAGCTAAAACCAAACTAAACCTTTCAAACCAGAATTTTACTTGCTTTCTATAAAGCATAAAAATACCAAAAATAATATTTCTCAACCCTTAGACCTCTGTTATATTTCGTTCGAGCCTTCCCAACCTATTCCCCTAGAGAACGATAACAACCCCCGAGTCTTACCTTACTACACTACAACAGTTAGGTGCTCTGCCTAGGGGATTGTAAAACTCTTTGTGAGTCCGCAACACAACCACGTCAAGTTTTTGGTGCCCCTACGTGGGGAATAGTAAGGTTTCTAATTTTATCTAGCTTAGGGCTACTCTCTTGATTCCTATCAAGTGAGATCTTAATTTCTGTCAATTAGCTTTATTTAATCTATCTTTTTCTTTGTTCCCTTTGTTTTTGTAAAATCTTTTCGTTAACCTCCATGGGAGACGAAAATCCTATCCGTACTCTTGGAGACTAGTCCAGACCTAGCCACGGGGGCTATTAAAACACTATTAAGCTCCCCGATGGGAACAATGTGGTGCCTCTGCGATTCGACACTATCCGGTTAGTGCAAAATGGATGCTCATTCCATGGACTTCGGTCCGAGGATCTAAACCAACATCTCAAGTATTTTCTAAAACTTGTGGACTCACTTGACCTTGATGTTGCAAATAGGGAAAGGACACGCATGCGTCTATTTTAATTATCCTTCCGCGATCAAGCTAGCAATTAGCTTAAACGTATTCCTGCAAGATCCATCTCCATCTGGGAGGATCTTACTACTCGTTTCCTTGCTTAATTCTTTCTACCGGAAAGGACTACAGAACTCCAAAATGATATCTTGGTGTTCCAACAACATCAAGATGAATCTCTTTCTAAAGCATGGACTCGTTTCAAGGACTTACTCCAAAACTATCTCATCGTGGCATCGATCTTTGGTTCCAAGTCTAAATCTTTTATGACCATGTCAATCTCGCATCAAGGCGAACCATCGATCAAGCGACTGGTGGTAAGCTGCGTGACAAAAACTCTGAATAATCCTAGGCACTACTAGAGGACCTCACCCTCTATGACAACGAAAGTTGAAATGACCCAAGAGACTTCGCTAAACCGATCAAGGTAATTTCTTTGCCTCAAGTACATCTGATCGTCGTCTCATTGAGCTTGAAAATCAAGTCCAACGCTTGATGGAAGCTCACCTTGCTCCTAAACCACCCATTCAAGTAAACAAAACCACTTCCTCATGTAAGATTTGTAGTGGTCCCATGACACTCAATATTGCATAGAAAATCCTGAGCAAGCTTTTGTTGATTACGCATCCTCGCGTACAGACGAAGCGACAGGCAAGTGGTACACTTTTAAACCCAAGCAAAATAATCTTGGTGACACCTATAATCCATCATGGAAAAGTCACCCGAACCTTAGCTGGAGGCAACCTCAAAATTCTCAAAATAATTTTTCAAACCCACCTAATCGTTTTCAACCCGGCGGTTCGAGCCGCTCCTTTAACAATAATCAGTCAATTCTCAAAGGGTTGGTGTCTAACTTTATGGCATCTCAAGACGCTAGATAATCTAAGTTTGAAGTCGATTTTAAACAACAACAAAGTGAGATGACCAATAATATTGACACATTCTTGAAGACCATCAATGATCAAATGACAGGAGCACCCCCAAGTGACATGGTAAAGAACTTAAAACTAAATGTTATCCCCACCTCTCCAATTTTGTTTGCTTGTTCTTACCCAACAAAAGACCCCCAATGTTCATCTTATGTCCACGGTTCAATCAACGCCATTACAAGATGTTCCAAGCAAAAAAGTAAATGTCACAATGACCAACCTCAAGATCATGACACAATTGAGGAGGAATGCAAAATGTCAGAAGAATAAGGAAAAGAAGAGAAGGGTGACCCTATTAAACATCAACACCAGCCTACCCTCACCACCTAATCCATCAATCTCATTCATCACCAAAAAGTTTGTAAGCTCAATTCGTTTGAATCATTAAACTTGGTTCGCTGATCATCCGACGCAAAATGCATTTGCACAAAAGAGAATGATGGAGACGTAATGTTTATTAAAATATTTAAGAAGTATGATGAAAGTACAGTAACAGGAGGATTAAAGGCAGAGTACTTTGACATGTTTCTAACTAGGAGCGAACTAACATATCATAGGTACTTAATGAGTGGCCCAATTCCGTCATTGTTTATAAGAAACCCTGTCATTACAGAAGGATGTTCGTCAAACCTTAAAGTACCATGCGACATAGGACATGTGCATTTGGAAAAAGCCTACATAGATCTTAATTCTCCTCTAAATGTCATGACCCTTATGTAATATAATTGGATCATGAGGAAACAACTTGAACCTAGGGAAAATCCTGAGGACATTAAAGGGATAAGAAATTTTACAGGAAGAATTAAGGGAATGCATATCTTCGTATGAAACTTCACTTATGTTTCAGATTTCATGATTGTTGAGGATATTAGTTTAATCATAGATCCTAGGCTGTCACAAGTAGTACTAGGGAAGCCTTTTGTAGAAGTATCCAATATGACTCATGACTTATCTTTAGGAGTAGTGAAGTTCATCGACGAAACCAATGAGATTGCCTATAAGATGCCCCATAAGATAGAGAAATATAATTCACTATCGGATTTGGAAAAAGAGTATACAAAATCAGTCTACTTGAGGAATGAGGAGGACAAGAGAAGAGGAGTAGAGTACGTGATAAACAAAATATTAGGGTTCTATAAGGAATGTTTAAAGCTTGTAACCAAATATTTGACTGGACTTAAAGACGAAGGAGGAGTCACGTAAGGACGTGTGACTCCTATTCTAGCTACAAGACTCATTAAATAAACAAAAGCGCTTGTTGGGAGGCAACCAAATTCTTTTAATTTAATGCATTTTAGAAGTGTCTTGTGTGTTTTAATTCTTTATCATTTGTTTTTATATGTTTGAATTATGTGATCATGCTTTGTTTTGTCTTTAACTTCGTCTTAATTACAATCAAAGGTATTTTGCATTGAATAAGTGTAAGGAAAGTATCCGGTTTATAAGAACCAATTCAAACATATTAAATAAATTGTTTAGATTAATTCGCGTCTTGTGTCAGTTTCGAGTCATATGATTGTGATAATTGATCTCAGGTTTTATGCAGTATTTTCTACAGGAAATAACTAATTAAATTGCGTATAGAAATTTTTTAAAAGAAAATGAATGTGAAATTTTCACAGTGTCAAGAGACGGCGCCAGGATTTTTCCTGACGGCGTCACGTCTCCAGACTTGTGAAAATTTCCATTGTTTATTATTTTTGAAAAAATAATTTTGTGCAATTTCCAAAATTTGTAGTTTTCTTAGAAACCTGCAGAAAACCACGATCACATTAACACATTCATCCTATCTTTACTGCTTTCATAGAGTCTAAACCCTAAAAGTTTTGTTGTATATATCATTATCCCGCCAATTTTACGCCAGGTGTAGTGGTTTCTGTCTTTGATTTACATGTTATATATGATGAGAATAAGCTTTGGAGTTCTTAGGAGTTTTATTAAATGACTCTTGGATGACGATTTAGCCAGTTATCATATGTTTCTTCTCTGATATTGAGCAAAACCAGGGAAGTACTAGTTTCTTTTGTTTCTTTTTCTTTTCCCTTTTATTCGTTTATGGGTACTTTTAAGAACATTGGGACAATGTTCATCTTAAGCGTAGGGGGGAAAATAAACCTTAGAAACTATTCCTTCAATTGCCATTTGCTTTGTCCTTAAATGATGAGTAATATATCAAAACAAAGTGTAGACGATAATTTTAACCCAAATTTAAAAATTTTGTGACACATACCGACGACAACTGAGTATTATTAGCATCTCATGTATAGGAATTATATGACTAGCACAAAAACCCTCTAAAAATCCCACCATAAAAAATATGAGGTTCGCCTTTAGATCTTTAGGAATTCAGGTATCCATTTTTGATACCTAAGATAATTTTACCTTTAGCTTTCTCGAGTTAAGGAATGAGCAATCATATGTGTCGCGTTCATGGATTTGATCGTGCATATGTGGTTTTGTCGCCTTTTCTAGAGCATTGGTATCGGTTAAAATTATATGAGTGTGTACAAGTATCTTATTAAATTCTAGAACTTGTTTTTGTGATGCATCCTGAGACCGCATAGTGAGAATTAGGATTTGCTAATTGATAAGAGGCACTAGAATAAACTTATGTTTTAAACCTGTATTTGTTATTATGATCATCTCGATCATATAACTATCTCACACCCTTGCCATGAACTTATTTTTAGTGCAGGATATCCCTAGTACACCCCTCTGAGTCTATCCTTTTCATGATTCTTGTAATTTTCTAATGGACTCCGGATTATTAATGAAGAGCATTGTTTACACCCGATGTTACACCGAAATCTTCTTAGCCATCCTTGTATGTACTTGCTTTTAGTACATTATTGTAAACCCAGTTAATTATTGCAGGAGTACATAGTTGCTAAGTCAAGTCATTTATCAGTGTATACAGTTTTGGGATGATTGGGAATCATGGTAGTTTTTATCTTATGAAGAATTAGGGAAGAAGTCACCTATTACCCCCATTAGAAATCAATACGCTCCATGTTTTGTTGATCCTTTCGATTCAGGTCTGTAATTAGTTGATTGTAATAAGTTAGCAAAAACTCAAGTGTAAGGGTATGTTTATAAACCCCAAGTTATGTATTATGCTCATTCAAAAAGAATATAGAAAAGAAAAAGAAAGAGTTGGATGTAGATTTTATATATCTTAGTTCGTATATCTTAGTCCTAGAGTGGTCGAGTCTTGGCTTAACAATGCCTCAGCATGTAGTCTTGTAGATAATTAATTCACCACCGCCCATGTATATACCATCCGTTGATGTTGCTGTTTAACCTACACCCGAATATTACAACCCTTTAAAAGACCTCTTTGATAGTAATTTCTAGTACTTGCGCCTAGTAGTGGAGGTTTGATCCTTTACCAAGCCTATGGTAATTTATATGTTACAACAGGTAATGAGTGTTATTTTCCCATTTCCTATATTGTTATAATTCATATACACCTGAGAGAATCCAAACACTTATGTGAGGTGCAAATATATAACTTTGTGCTTTTAATTACGAAGTCTAGAAGGTTGTGTTGTAAAATATCTTTGAAAAGTAGGTTAAATGCCATTGATATTGCTATTGTCTAGGTAGAAAAACCCATTTGCTTGAGGACAAGCAAATCCCAAGTGTAGGGGTATTTGATGAGGTGTTATTTTATACACTTTTTCGGGGTCATTTATCCACCTAAATCGTACAAATATGCCCAAATTATGTACTTAATCATTCCTTTTTGTGTTTTTTTAGGTAAAGGGTTTCCCCGATAAATGTATTACTCTAAAAAAATGATTCAGTACAACGGATGTGGGTGAATCCCACATCTCAGCCCGTTACATAGGCAAAAATCGGACATAACAAGCACAACTACTCCATAGGAAGATACTACTAAAACTAGATTATAATTGAGTCAAAAAACATCAAAAATCTATTTCTTCTTCCTGCCATGGACCGTGATATCAAGATCATCACAAATAGACTAAAGGTGCTCGGACATATCATGATTCTCGTACATATCGTCATCACAGGGGTCGTAGTTATCATGATCCGGATCTGAATCCCTCCATTGTTTCAACAAGCTATTAGTATCATAACCTTTATCACTTCTATCTTTACCGCTCTTTGAAATCCTTAAGTTAGCAGTTTCATCAAAAATCACTTCCACTTCACTATCACTATCCACAATACCCGTAGGAACAAGCGGGTTCCCGTCATCATCCACAAACCTAAGTTTACCTTTACAAATTTGTCGTTATATTTTATTGATTTTCCAACAATAGGAGTATTACTAGAACTAACATCAATGGTTCCCTTATAAGCCGAGTTTGAGATCCCTCCATTCGTACCCAAATCCATATCATTATCAACCGAGGTAAGCACCTCAAAAGGGTTTAACTTACTAACCTCTTTAGTAGACTATGGGTTATTCATCTTTTTTCCACAGGTGTTGGCAGTAGCCTTTTTAGAAACAGGTTGAAACACCAGTTTAGGTTTAAATCCCATCTTCTGTCCAACCAGAATTCCTTTTGGAGTTTAACTAGTCTTCTTCAAATTCTTTGTCGCACCAGCACTAATATTCTTTGGACATTCCTCAAGAACATGTCCAAAAACCTTGCAACACGCACACCTAAGAGGTTTCCACTCATACTCAACATGAATATTACAAGTATAGTAGCTTTCCTGAGTAATTTTAGGCATAGCAGCTACAATGTTATCTTTCAACTCTGCATCAGCTCTAAGCTTAATCATAGCTCTAGCATAGCTTGACCTATCCTATGATTGCATGCACATATCAACTGTATAAGAGTCAAACATTAGAGGAGTGCCTAGTTTAGTAGCAATGGCACTCAAGCCATCCTTACTAAAAGCCGTAACAGGTACACCATGGAGTTTGACCCAAACTGGAATAGTACTAACATCTTCTTTCAATAGGTTCTCATTCGGATGCCATTTCTTCAGAATAAGCAGATTATTACGAATGAACCACGGACCATTCTAAAGCATAGCATCTAACCCATCCATGAAGCTAAATTGAAAGGAGAATAATTTGGTAGACGAGCTGAACATAGAACGCAACAGCCCATATTTACCCCAAGTGTTCCTAACATAGTTAGCAACAACATGGTATGCCACCCGCTTTCCTAATAAAAAATCATATGCTGTATTGGCAAATTGTTCAATAATAGTACGAATAGACTCCATCGGGAATCCAGCAATTGATTTTGAATCCAAAGCACTTGGCCACATCAACTTGAAGCAGCTACATATTCAGCCTCTGTTGTGGAATTAGCAACCACAGTCTGCTTCTTGCACTGCCATAAAATCAATCTACATCTTAGGAATTGACAACCTCCTGTTGTGGACTTTTTATCTAAGCTTGCTCCTGCATAGTCAATGTCAGTATATGCCACCAAATCAAAAGGTGGATCCTTAAGATACTAAAGGCCCAATTTAGGTTAACCTTTAAGATATCTAAAAATTCTTTTCATAGCATGAAGATGTGACACTTTAGGGTTAACTTAGAATCTGGTACATACACATACAGCAAACATTATATATGGTCTTGAAGAAGTAAGATACATCAATGAGCCAATCATTGATCTATAAATGTGTTCATCAACATCTTCACCATCTGCATCTTTGAGCAAAGGCTTATGGGTTTCCATGGGTGTGTTTGCTATTTTGATATCACTAAAGCAAAATTTCTTCAAAATCTCAGCCATATACTTGTCTTGGCTTATAAAAATCCCATCTTCTTTCTGCTTCACTTGCAGTCCTAGGAAGAATGTGAGTTCACCCATAGAACTCATCTGAAACTTCTTATGCATCATCTTTTCAAACTTTGTGCATAACTTCTTTTTTGTAGACCCAAAAATGATATCATCTACATATACATGTACTATCAGAATATCACCTTGGTCCATCTTGATAAACAAAGTTTTGTCTATCTGTCCTCTCTAAAACCTATTTTCTAACAAATAAGTAGACAATGTCTCATACCAAGCTTGTAAACTCTGTCAAGGAAGTCTGGATCTTCAAATCCTGGTGGTTGACAAACATAGACTTCATCTTTAATCTTACCATAAAGAAAAGCACTCTTGACATCCATTTGGTACACCACAAAGTCTTTAAATGAGGTATAGGCTAAGAATAGCCTAATTGCTTTAATTCTGGAAACAGGGGCAAAAACTTCATCATAGTCAATCCCTTCTTCTTATGTGTACCTTTGAGCAACCAATCTTGCTTTATTCTTTATCACAATACCTCTTTCATCCTTCTTGTTCCTGTAAACCCATTAAGTGCCTATGGCCCTTTTGCTATTTGGTAAATCCACCAGGGTCCAAACCTTTTGTAATTTGAATTGTAGAAGCTCATCCTGCATAGCTTCTATCCAACTTGGATCCTTCAATGCTTAAATTACCTTCTTGGGTTCTTCTTGTGATAAAAAGCAAGCAAACAAATAATTTTGAAAGTCTTTATGGTTTGTTCTTTGCTGAACTGAACTAAACAAACCATGTTCTTTCAAATTCTTTATCATTCTTCTTGTTTGAGGTTCTGAATTCAAGTCTCTAATAACTTGTTCAACTGGATGATCTTTGTTTATTCTTGTAGTTGGAATAGGACTGACAGGCATAAATGCATCTAAATTGTTCATGTCAGCCTTTGCACCAACATCTTCATCATCATCTGAATATACAATATCTTCTAATTCAGGCATATTTGGATCATTTGGATCATTTGGAAGTTCAATGCTTGTTTTTAGATCAACCGCATTAATTTCTATTCCAGCAGCATTCACAGTTGAACTAACAGCTTTAACATTGTTAGTGTTGTTTCCATCACTAGCAGTATTAATATTGTTAGTGCTATTAATATTATCATCCTTATCTTGATTAATTCTTGGCTCCTCTATACTTGGAACCTCACTATCTTTCCCTTTAGTTTGATTTTCACTTTCATTCCCTGAATCTTCAGCATCTTTCTTTTCCTCCTCCCCTGATGCTTTGAATCCAGCATAAGGGGAATCTTTTGAATTCTGAGAGAATAGTGGATCAGCAGGCCACATTGGTAGTAGAATGTAATCTTTTTTAGGTACTATCTCCATTCTAGCTTTACCTGCATCATTACATGCTTTTGTACATGCATTACCATTAGACTAATTCCCTGCAACAACTGGCTTATACTTCATAGAATTTGTTAGTACATCTATATTAAAAAGCCAATCAGGTCCACTTCCTGTAATATTAGATGTATTTTTACTAAATTATACATGCGGGTTCTCTTCTACTATCCTAGTTCTACTGTTGAATACTCTGAATGCTTTGCTATTGGTAGAGTATCCTACAAAGAACCATTCATCAGCCTTTCTATTAAATTTACTTAGGTGATCTATGGTATTAAGGATTGTAACAGGATACCCAAATGGTCTTATGAAGCTTAAGGCAGATTTTCTACCTAGAAAAAGTTCATAAGGGGTCTTGTTGTGAGGCTTGATAACTAACACCTTATTTTGGACATAACAAGCAGTATTCACTGCTTCAGCCCAGAAAGTTGTTGGTAATTTTGAATCAGCTAGCATAGTCCTAGAAGCCTCTATTAGTGTCCTGTTTTTCCTTTCAGCTACTCCATTTTGTTGTGGAGTACTAGCAACACTAAATTCCCTCTTAATACCCTTCATTTAACAGAACTGATTCATGACCCTATTCTTGAATTCAATCCCATTGTCACATCTAATCACTTTCACCCTAAGGTCTATTAGATTTTCTATACCTATTATGAATGTTTTAAGGATTTCACTAGTTTTATCCTTAGTGGCTAAAAAGAAAATCGAACTAAACCTACTAAAATCATCTGTGAAAACTAGACAGTACATCTTTTTCATTAAACTCTTTACAAATGTTGGGCCAAACAAATCCATGTGTAACATTTGTAATGGTTGGCTGATTGAGCTGTTTGTTTTGGTCTTACAAGAAGCTCTCTGTTGCTTTCTCTTCTGACAAGCAACACAGGTTTGATTAATTTCAAAACGTTTTGAAGGTAAACCTATTACAAGGTTTCCTCGTACCAGTTTATTCATTGTTTTGAAATTTACATGTCCAGGCCTCTTATGCCAAAGATTAGATTCATATGGTGTGGCTTTTGCAAAGAGACAAGTGAGACCTCCTTAAGGAACAACGTTCTTTAAGTCAATACTGTACATGTTATCCTTTCTAGGAACTTTAAGCAAAACATGACTTTCATCAGTTAACTTAAAGTCTGGAGACAGAACAACACATTCAGTATCAGTAAAAAGAACGTTATTCTTCTTGTCACACATTTGTGAGACACTGAAGAGGTTAAACTTTAGTTCCTTTACAAAATACACATCTTCAAAATCTAATTTACCAGTTTTTATTTTACCTTTCCTAGTAATTTTCCCTCTTTTGGAATTACCTCCAAAGGCAACAAATCCTCCATTAATTTCTTCATAATCTGTAAGATATGATCTGTTTCCTGTCATGTGCCTAGAGCATCCACTGTCAATCACTCCTTTATTCTTCAAATCTTGTTGTGGATTGCCCTGCACAATATAGTCAAATTAAATTCTTTTGGGGACCCAAGCCATTACTGACTTGGATCTGCCTTGTGTATCAATATAGTCAAATCTTTTAAAGGACATTGATGCACCATTGTTTCTGTAGACATGGTCTAAAACTTTGTGCTTTAGTCTCTAAACCCAACACGCAGAAGCCTTAACAGCATTTCCCTTGTTTCCCTTAACAGCACTAAGAACTACTTTTGACCTAGCATTATTAACCCTTGTTCCCTTAACAGTATTAACCTTTTTAGTGAAATTACTGTTATTAACTGTTGTTATTTTGTTAAAAGGCCTTCTAGCAGTTGAATATGCATTATTAATAACATTTTTCATGGGTCCTGCATTATCCACTGTTGTTCTTGGTTGAACAATATTAACTGGTCTAGCAGTATTAATTAAAATTGTGCCAGACCTAGTTAAGACTGTTCTTGGAACCATGTTCTTTTTTGGACTGGGGTGAGTTAATTTAGAGAAATTTTGTTTGTTCACCCTTTGAACATTGGTCCAAACTGGTTTTGCAAATCTTCCATTATTATACCAGTTATTGCAATCATTCTTCAAATGATCAAAACTACCACACACATGACAAGCTTTATTGAACATCTCAAAATCACTCCCTAATTTTTGAGACATCTGTTGGTTCCAGTTTCTCTTGTTCCCTCTAGGACTAGGTGTGTTTTGCCTATTTTTATCAACTAATGTTTTCCTAGGAGATTTTACTTGCTCAGTAGACTTAACAAAGTTTATCTTAGCAAAACTAGGTTTATTAAACATCTCAACTATTTTAACCTTAGTCGCATTTTCTTCATCACTATCAGATACCTAATCCTTAATAATTGGGGCTCTATTTTCTTTTCTAGCAGTCTCAGGTTCATTATTCTCAATAGTAGGCTTTTCAACTACAAACTCATTAACAAACTCCTTCACATCAACAAAATCATCTAGACTGGGATAAACTAAATCAGATTTTGGTGGCATAAAATTCCTAGTATAGGGAGGTGGGACAGCATTATACCCTAATCCTATTTTACACTTATCCATTATCTGTCTGTCTAGAAGTTTACTTGGGTTTTTTGATGAATTTTCAAATTTTTGTACAGTAAGTTGAATCTCATCTTTTTCTTTTGTAGCCAACAATAACTTCCTTTTAAGCTCTATAATATCTAAATCTCTTAAATAGATTTCACATTTTAAGAGTTTTATATCTTCCTTATACACAAACTCATTTTTCTTAAAGACTAACAGTCTAGCTATCACATATTCTAAACCAGTTTTATAAGAGACATCACTTATCCTAGCTATTCCTAAGTCTTTAACTAATTGTTCATTTTGTTCTTTTAGATCTTTTACACATTCTAAACAAGATGAACAACAATTTGAGTCATTAGATACCTAAGAGTTTGTAGAAGAAGTTAAACTTGTTAAAGAATAAGCCATAAGAGCAAAATTAGTTGGACCTTCTTCTGCTTGGTCACTCCAATCATAGCCAAAGCCATCACACTGAGAAACTAAGGCATTTGAAGTAGTTTCCTCAACTGGCACAGTCCTTCTGGTAGGCTCCCTGTTCCTGTTGTCTTGATTCCTAGGTGCTCTGCACTCCCTTGCAAAGTGTCCTCTCTTGTGGTAGTTGAAACACTCCACCTTGGACTTGTCAAACCTAATTCTTTCTTTTTTGGACATGTCCAACTTCCTTCCAGTATTCTTCAGTAATCTTCTTGCCCTTATAGTTAGCATAGCAATGTTCCACCTCAAATCTATCTCTTCTAGATCATCAGGATTAATTTGTTGTAGATCTTCATTATCTAGTTGTGGAATACTTGGTTGGCTAGAAAATAAGGAATAAATCACAGCATCACTCAAATTTTCAACAATTGTTGAGCTATCAGCATCACACTGAGTGCTAGCAATATTAACACCCTAAATAGTATTAACTGCTCAAGTTGCATTGTTAGTGCTGCTAGAGGATAGAAAGGGTACATTGTGTGAGTTTGTGGTTGATCTAGATGTCCCTTTGACCTCTGATTTATAAGTCTTTAGGTTGTTAAAGAGGTCATCTAAACTCAATTTCTTAATCTCTGGTATGTTCCTCCACACAATAGTATGCATAGTCCATTCTTGTGACAAACTTTTCAAAACTTCGTATTGATGTCTTCTTAAGAAATAACTTCACCATGGATCTCCGATTGACTAATTAGCTTTTGAAGCCTTTCATAAGTTTGCTCAATCACTTTTGTGCTAGATGCAGCAAAGTTTTCATATTGCTACTTCAGTAGATTTTTTTTAGTTTTCTTTGTAGCAATATTACCTCCAAATCTGTTCTCAATAGCCTTGATCAGTGTCTTAGCATCCTTGTATGAGTTAAACTTTAATTGATGCTCATTAGGTAAGGCCATCAACAAAGTGATTTTTGCCTTTAACTATGCCCTTCTTGGTGCCTTCTCTTCAACACTTGTAGGAGGGATAACAGTCTCCTTACCATCAATAGTTTTTGTTACTATGGGTGCATTGCCATTTTCTACAATCTCTCATAGAGTGTAATCAATGCACTGTAGGTACTGCTCCATCATCATCTTCCAGAGATCATACTCACCAGGTTAGAGTATGGGTGGCTTGATGGTTTGAGTAGAATGAAACTCCGTTGGTTCTTGAAAAAGTAGATCTTGTGTGTAGTAAATGTTCTTCTTATTCCAAGCTTCTCATAAGCTCTGATACCACTTGTTGATCCCAATAGAATAGATCTTGCTTAGCTTGTATAAGGCTAAGTTGTATTGAATAAATTCAAAACAACTATGATAGAAACTTTGATTGTGAATATCAAAGACTATGCGGAATCTAGTCAATGATACTAAGAAGAATTTTAATGAAACAGTAATGAATAAAATTAATAACAAAAATAGTTTACTAAACTTTCAGCCTCAATATAAAACGAACACTCTTAATAGTGTTAGGGTTACAAAAGCTTGAAGCTAATTGATATCAAAATAAACGATTTCTAGATATCTAACTCTATGCCCTAGGACCTCCTTTTATACACCAAGGAGTCCTAACCAGCTTACAATATTTTCTTAAGTTATCATGATCTTCTAAACAAATAACTTATACATATTTTTACAAAAATATCTCATACTTATCACATAAGCAATCTTTATCTTTTCTCTGATAATTTTTTGATCTTTTTTCTGTCAACATAAACTCTTCCAGCAGTTGTAATCTTTAAGAAGTAGTAACTTTTGTACCAGCTGCACTAACTGTGTACAAACAGCATTAACTACTTATAAAGTTTTCTTCAATCTTCATTAGCAGTACTAAGTTACACTAGCAGTAGTAACATATACTAGCAATATTAACTTATACTAGCAGTAGTAACTAGCAGTACTAATATACACTAGCAGTAGTAACTTACACTAGTAGTAGTAACTACCAAACAACATCAAGAGGCTTTTAATCCCAACACAAACCTCTTTGCCTATTCTAGATTCTACATTTGTTGGATCACCAACAAACAAGACAAGATTACAACTTTTTCCTTCTACCTCAAAGTGGCGCTTTGGGATGTTACCACATTTACTTCTTCTCAACTACAATCCTTCACTTTCTATATCTTCTTCGAAGGATTCTAAGAAGGTGCTAATACTTTGAGTAGTTATTGATTGAGATGTATCACTGTGGGCAGGGCCGTCCGGTGAATTTTAATGACCCTGTGCAAGATTATTTTAAAATTGGCCCTTTAACATCGAAATTAAAGTATGTGTAAAAATAGTGAATTGTAATTAGATTATGTTTTTGTTTTTATATCGATCAAATGACACATATAATTTTCTTCAAGTTTAAATATATCTTCTATACATCTTATATAATTGTTGAGTTTATAAAACTTTTTATGATGATCCATAAAGTTCTGAAGACTTTCTTATAAGATAAGATGTCATGTAATAATTTCTCAAAAAATATATTAACTGATAATGTTTGTTTTATAAAACAATCTACAATGTTTACTTTCTCAGCTAAAATATAATTTTTCAAGGGATATGCGTTTGTATAAACTTTAAGACCAAAAATCTATAATTCACATAAAAATTATCTTTAAAATCATATAAATTATAGACAAATAGGATTAAAGTGGAACTTTCATAAGAAATGTTGTAAAAGAAAAGAACACAATTTATGACTTTCTTACATCTCTGGTTTATCTTCTTAACAAAAATCATGTACTTAATTTCCACCATTAAAGCACAAGCTTGAGCTTCTTTTCCTATAAAAACTTTAAAATTTGGATTCTTGTGATACCGAAGCTACATTCGTCTTTCTAAATCATCTGTTATCCTTCAAAATGAGTTTATACCTATGATAAAGTTTTAGAAATCAAAAGCCCTTAAAATATAGAGGCCTGTGCGATTGATCACCATGCACATGCTTAAATCCGTCCATGACTGTGGGTATTATTAACTTGTGAAATATCACTTGGAGTCACATTGGATTGTAGGGAGAAACTTTAGGTTGTATTTGGTTGTTCTTCAGTTATTCCTTCTTTTTGCACCTCAAGATTTATGCTTGACCCGATCATGTTCTTATCCCAAACTTCGTGCTCATTAAATTGCACATCTTTGCTAGTAATAATAGTTTTTTGAAATCAGATTAATAATTTTCTTTTGAATATGTACAGTTCATCCGTGTAGTGGTGCACCTTAACAACGACAACAAGACACAACCACTTATTGATCATCATATTACAATACCACAACTAGAACCCGCTCATCCACCTGCAATAGCAGCAAGACCACTACCACCACCACCGTCTTTAATCATCAGTAGTAGTTTAGGTTGGTCACTTCATCTTTCATTCTGTTAGGGTTGTCAAAGAGCGAGTTTACTTACGAAGAGTTAGCGTTGGCGACAAATGGGTTTCAGGAAGTGAATCTTCTTAGA
The DNA here is from genome assembly GCA_026074375.1 of Tanacetum coccineum. NCBI lineage: Eukaryota > Viridiplantae > Streptophyta > Magnoliopsida > Asterales > Asteraceae > Tanacetum > Tanacetum coccineum. The sequence goes on along the minus strand of BQNB010013073.1, from coordinate 47,150 downwards.
AAACGTGGTTTTTGTTATGTGTACGAGGTTTACTTTCTGATGGGGAAACAAGTGGCGGTTAAGCAAAGGAAAACGGGTAGTGGGCAGGGTGCGTACGTAACAAGGTTTGTTCCAAATTACACATTGGAGTTCCATTTACATGGTAAGTTTTCAAAGGTTTTTTTAGAAATTATGTTGTTTTCAAAGTTGCTTGCAAATATAGGTTAGTTTTTATTTCCTTTGCAATTAGGGGTTAATTTTTATTTCATTTGCAAATATAAGGGGGTGCTTGGTTGGAAGTTATAAATATTAAGGAATAGGTAATGTAATTAAAAGTAGTGGTTAGTTAGAGGTAATGTAATGACCCATTACCTTATAGTGGGTAATCCATCATTCCTCAACAATTTAAAGGGAATAAAAATGTATCCTTACTTTTCCCCTGACTGTCATATTTTCTTTATCCTCAACTGTCATATTTTTTCATATTCGTCAATAATCATTATATTAAGATTCTTTGAGTATCACAATTAGTTTTCAAAATATTTCTTCAATCAACTATGTGATAACTTTTTCTTGCTTGTAGTTTATGACATTTTTTAGAAACTGGAGTTTGTTGAGACCTGGGAGTTTCCTTACTATCTTTTAACATATTTTTGTAGTGATCTTTGTTTCTGTTCTTTTTTATCAAATTTGTTTTTGTATATTGCTAGTTAGAACTGTCATGATAACCAAAATCATCTTTTTATCTTTGTTCTGTCAATCTCTTTTAAAATGTATTTACAAGAGGAAGTGTCATAATAAGTAGTCCATTTGTACTCTATTTCAACCAAGCAACATCATATGCAGTAAGATAATCATTGCATTTCTTTGCATTACCATTATCTTACTTTCCTATTCATCCATTTCAACCAAGCACCCCTAAGTCATATTGGTGTTTGTGATAAAATTTTTTGCACCTTATGAAATTTAACTTATGACCTTTAACTTATGCAAAAGTTTTTATATATTTCTTTATCTTTCAAAGTTGTTTTAAACTCGTATTTTAACATATATGTTTTAAAAACCTATTAGGTCATCATTTTTGTTTCATCAACTTATTGAATATTTTTCTCATTAAACTATTTATATTAATATCAGTATTAATTAATATACGTAACACATTCACTAACCTAAAATTACTATTTATAAGGATAGCTTAAATTATACTAGTAGCGTACCTGCGCGTTGAGGTGTCAATAAGGTCGGGTTGACCCGATCCGAACCCAATAAGGTTTATCGTGTCGGGTTAAATCGGGTTTAAAATCTTATCGGGTTGTTTTAATCCGAACCTGATAACCCGATATTGTTATAGGATCAGGTATAGGTTAAGTTATATATCTTATTGGGTTATCGGGTCAATCTGATAAGACCTAATAATATTTAAAGTGTTTTTTAGATATTTTTTTCTATATTTATGTTTATGTTAATAGAGAGTTCATTAAGTAAATATATGTTGTTTTACTTTAATATTTAGTAGTACGTAGCAAACAGATTAAGAAAGACATGTTTTTGTTGGTAAATTTTATTAGAAAGCAAATGTGTACTTATATGAACATAATATGATTAATTGGGCTCAATATAATTGGGCTCAACAGCCATCTTTAGAAGAACAAAGATTAAGTTGGTGTATGGCATATATTAATTAATATTGATATTAACACAAATATTATTATGAAAGAAAAGATGCAACAAGTTGATGGTTTTAACTAATGTCAAACAAAACGAGTGGGCATATACCTGTGCGTTGCGGCGGGGCTACTTTTGGTGCAACTTGTATATTTGGTAACAAAATAGATGATTGTGATTGCGGTTGTAGTTGTGGTTGCATACCAAAGAAACTATGGGTTGCATACTGGTACGCAGGTGAATTATTATACGACTCGACTATGACACTTTGTGGTAACTCTGCAAGTGCTCAAGCTGACCTTTTTCAACCAATTACCTGTCCGTTTTTGCGATAGTGCCACATTTTTCCTTGCTTTGCATACTGGTTTCTACAACAGTTGATTTCCATTCCTCATATTTGTGGTTAACATGGCACTTACACTTATTATAGGCTGAAACCTATAGCACATTATAAAAGGAAACATAATGATGTGTTTAAATTTATAAGACGGAAATTATCGGTTTATGAAATGGAAAAACACACGGGTTAAAGTATAACTCACGTATGTAGTATAACATTCTAGGTAAGACCAGGTCGTCCACAAGGATTTGATTAGTGTTCGAATAATCAGAATTTTTTTAAAACAATTATTAATAACTTTTAAAGATAGATTCAATAATAAAGAAATATGACTACTCGATTAGTTTCATATAATTCATAAGCAATGGCAGTAATCTCGATCTTTGACTTTAGGACTTTAACTTATAAAAAGAATTTCTCGTCAGAAAACGTTTTCACAAATTAACTGGTTTTAACTTAAGACTTGTCTTGGTTTAACTTAATCAAATGTGTCACTCAAACAATCAAGTTACTATTATATCAAATCTATTTTGTTTATCAAATAACGTAAGTGAATTTCTTATATCGAACGATAAAGATCGTAGACAAATCTTTAAAATCATATAGTTCACAAAGGGTCTTTTGACATATACCGTTATGAGTATACAATCAAAGTTTAACAAGATTAGATATGATAGGATTGTAAAATAAGATTAAGATTGATAAGAACGAAATGATACCAAATGCTTAATTATTATATTAACATCGCCGAGTAGTCATAAGAGGTTTAGCCTCTTATGACTATGGTGTTCATAATAACAAAGTTGAATAGAGAAACAAGAAACATACGAAATTCAGATTGAGAAATAGATTTAACACCACCTTTACAAGTATGAATTCGCATAAAAACCTTATTTAACTAAACACTATGATGATGATCTTCGTTCTTCGCCAGGATTCGTGTTAAACTCCAGGGATTTGATGAAGATTATTGAGAGAAGTGTGTGAGAATTTTATTTGAATGTGTTGTGAATTATGAGAATTTCTTCTCAATTTATAGGCTGGACAGGGGTAAAAGTGCGGCGCACTTCCTTGCGAAGTGCGGTGTACTTTGCTTCTTAAATGCGTAGAACTTTAATGCTGAGATGAAGTGCGGCGTATATGATGTAAAATTGGGTCGTACTTATGGTATTAATTGTCCTTCATTAACTCGGCCTTAAGTGTGGCGTACTTGGCTTCATATTTGGATTTAATATTTATTTTCTCTTAACTTTTCTTTCGTAAGGTGTAAAATACTTGTGTCTTTAGTCTTTTTGAGCTTGAGATATCTTCAAGTGAACCTGCACATATTTCATGCTTTTAAGTATCAAAAGTTCACGAGAAATGATATAAATAGATGCAATAACGTCGCTGAAAATATGTATAATTAAGGCGTTATCAAATCCCTTCACACTTAGCTATTGTTTGCCCTCAAGCAATTAAAGCGAGAAAACACAATTAATTTATCGTGATGTGGAAAAAAATTAAATTTAACAAGTGTTTATAGCTTTATAACTTTTCAGGCATAGACATATAACAGATCATCTCACATGGAGAATGTGTTTGATTTATATTCACTCAAGCCACTCAGAAAGGGTTTATATTGTGAAGTCACTCAATTGCACAGACATAATCTAGATAGCTACCATAGGCTTGTACGAGACACATAAACATGCCCGATGCGGCGTGAGCACCTAGACAGAAATCTCAGAGGTAAAACGTGATACTGATGAGGGTGAATAACATGTATCGATTCCATGTGCCAAACTAAGCCTTATACTTTGAACTTTTTTCTTTTTCTTTCTTACTTTTTTTTATACCTAAGGTCGGCACCGAACTTCTTTCATTGAGCATTTTTCTTCAACTTTGGATACTTTAGCGGATTAGCACTAAAAGGGAGTGCTTGCGGATACAGGAGTTATGCGGGATTTATTTCACCTCTTATCATTCGATTTTGTCTATAAATTAACATCACTGCGGTTAGTAAATGATAATCAAGCACAAGTTCTGAAGCTACTAAATTACCGGCACACTAATATAATTTCAACCAATACTATTGCTTCAGAAAAGGCGACAAATTACAAATACATAGCCGTAACGACGAATGAGACACTTGCAATTGCATTCAAACCTTAACTCGAACAAGCTAAAGGTAAAAATTATCTTAGGTATCAAAGGTGGATACCTAAATTCTTTACGGTTTAATTCTCACAATTTAGTGGATTGGTTTTGTGCTAGTTATGGTGTCAATCCGATTAGATTTGCCTTACTAAGAGTATATGTTTTTAATTTTTGGAAGAAAAGCATATTATATTTTAAAGATTTTTCATAAAATGTCAGTAGATTATAGGGCAAACATGGAGGGATAAGATTAATTTTAATTTTGCCTATTTGACTCCCCTCCACACTTAAGTTGAACATTGCCCTCAATGTGAGAACTGATAAATATAAAAAATAGAGAAAATTAAGGGAAAAAGATACTTCCCGGGGCATAGAGATATATAGCTTGAGAGAGCTATCTTTGAGCAAACGCCATAATTTTCTAGGTCTAATCTATGTTACCTGCATAAGAGTAAACACACAAAAGCACACAAAAAGAAAATATTTTTTGTTTTTTAAGGAAATAAAACAGAGGAGAAGGAACTCCTCCACACTTAAGTTAAAGCACGGGTTGCCTCTCGAGAAGCACTTAATTTTGAACTGAGTCATTAGCTAGACTCGTACTTTTGTGGTTCATTTTTTGGGAAAGAATGAAGTGAGTTCTTCCCTTGGGTCATTATCTTCTACATGATATAGCTTGAGTCGATGGCCGTTAACAATGAACGTCTTGCCATCTTTTCCATATAGTTCAACACATCCGGATGGATATTGATGTTTTTGTTAATACAAATATTCGCGCAAAAACGATATTTATATTTAATGATCTTCATGTTTTGATAATAACAAATATAATGTCATACTACGTAAAAGGTTACGTAAACAAGTTATTTAGTCGAAAGTTTACTTGACGGCGATAAATCACATAAGGTATGAATATAACATTATTAAACATAGCTAATGATTAAAGAAAAATATTATCATTTGCATATACCTTTTCTAATCAAATGATTTAGGTTAACACATGATTAATTATAAGCTAGGTATATTAATCATGTAAGATAAAATAAGATTAACCATAAGTGGAAACAATCTTTCCAAATCTTCCTAAATCTAAAAGATCTTTCCTTATTTGTGATAAGAAATATTTTGCTTCTAGAAGAATAAACAAGTTTTATTAAGTACAAAACAATATTTATACAGATTTAGGGTTAATTACAAAATGACAAAGGTTGTCCCAACTCCTCCTACGGATCCACCAAAACCAAGGGATGGATCCAGCTGATGGTGGATCCATAGATCCCCTCGACCAGCTGGCTAGGACAGCATTTGAACTTCAAAGTGTTGCCGATAAATAGTAACCTTAAGTCTTCATTTTAGACAACTCTTGACAAATATTTTTTACACATATCTTTTATCTTTTTCATATTCTTTGATCATTATACTTGTTTCGTAATCTATTACAAGTGATCAACTCATTCCACTCTTTAGTGAAGAACACTAACAAAGACGTCAAGCTTCAAGTGTTAATAGTTTAGTTGTGTCATCACGATTGTGATAATCATTCATCTTGTATATATCTTGTGTTGTGCGTTGTGTGTATCATATGTGTATGATAGGTTAGTATTTAGGCCACAAAATACATAGTGTGATAGATTGGTCCTATCTCGAAGTAGAACTCTGTATTTAGCTTAGTACTGAAAAAAGTGTAAGCGACGTGTACGTTTTTCTCCGCCTAAAGGGAGCCTGTTGACGTAGTGAAGAAAACTCTCAAGTTGGGTACTTAAGGAGTGGATTAGGGCGAAGAGGAGCTTCGTAGCCGAACCACTATAAATCATTGTGTCATCGGTTTGATCTTTACTATCCTTACTTGTTTATACATCGTAGATTACTTATTTACTTATTGCTTTGCTATCATATACGCTTGTGTATATCTCTTGAATTCATATAAGTTGACAATCTAAGTTTTAATAATAAAACGGTAAAAAATATTCAAGCCCCTCCCCCTTCTAGTTTCCACAATTAGTATCAGAAGCCAATGCCACCCAAGATCTTTAACGTATATTATACATTAGAGCTTGAATCGCTCTATGTATTCGGATAAATATCTATAAGGGCAATCTATGCAAAGACCACCATTTTTTTGAAAGTGGTCATTTTATATATTGGAAAAATAGATTTGAAACTTAAGTGAAAGCAAAATATTTAGATCTTTGGCATATTATCTTGAATGGTGATTTTCCACCGCTTGCCAGAAACAAAGAAACCCAAGTTTTAGAGGTTGTTCCCTTTGAAGAACAATCTAAAGATCTTAAAAAAGAAACTTGCTAAAAATAATGAAGCTAAAATGGTTCTTTATAATGCTTTACCTAAAAAGGAACACGAAATAATTTTTATGTGTAAAACGGCTAAAGATATTTGACAATTGTTGTTAATCAAACATCAAGGTAATAGCAAAGTAAAGGATAATAAAATTGATCTTCTTATTTAACAATATGAACAATTTACTATCCTTAAAGAAGAATCTATTGATAGCGGTTTTGCTAGATTTAACACTATTATTACTACTCTTAAAGCTCTTGATGAAGGTTTCTCTAGCAAGAACTATGTTAGGAAGTTTCTTAGGGCTCTACATCCTAAATGGAGAGCAAAGTTCATGGCGATCGAAGAATCAAAAGATTTGTCATCACTAGCCCGAGACAGGCTTATTGGCAATCTAAAAGTACATGAAATTGTCATGGAAAAAGATTTCAAAATCTATAGAGGCAAAAAGGACAGAGTTAAGTCCATTGCCTTGAAAGCTAAGAAAGAGTCTAGTGATGATGAAACTTCGACATCCAGAAGTGATGACAAAAAATATGCTATGGCCGTAAGGAACTTTAAAAAGTTCTTTAGAAGAAATGGTAAATTTGTTAGGCAACCAAGAAAAGAAAAGAAGTCATTCTGACAAAGGGATGAGAAGAAAGTAAAGAGTGACCGAGAATGCTTTAGATGCAGTGATCCAAATCATCTCATTGGCGATTGTCCAAAACCACCTCGTAACAAAGATTAAAAGGCCTTTATTGGAGGTTCTTAGAGCGATAGCGAAAATGACGCCGAGGACAAAACTAACAATGAAACTTGTCTCATGGCTCAATCGTCAAATGAGGTAACTCTTAACTCTTCTTATTATAGTGATAACGCGTCTTCTCTTGATAATGATAGTATGCAATTAGAATACGATAACTTATGTGAAATTAGCTTAAAAATAATTAACAAGAATAAAATTTTTAAAACTAAAAGAGACCTTTTAGAAAAAGAAATTTTAGAATTAAACGTGAAAATTAAGAAACTTGAAAGAAATAAGGATATAGATGTTATATGTGAATCGTGTCAAGAACTTAAGTTCAAAAATGATAAACTTAAAGAAACTCAAATTAAGTTCGTCAAATTTGATAAAAGTGCTAATTCATTAAAAGAAATGTTAAATAATCAAAAGTCATCTAGTTGTAAAATAGGTCTAGGATTTGATAATAGTAAAGCGTCAACAAGCGGAACCAAACCCATGAGTTTTGTTGGGTTGTCCGCTAAAAATGCAACTGACGGATCCACCATAAAGGTGCACAGATCCACCATACATGGATCCGTGAATCCTTCAGGTGCTGAAAAAGTGACAGAATACGTTTTTAGTCCACCCATGTCTTCGAGATCGGATTTTGTCATTACTAGGAAGAAACTAATACAGAATAGGATTGAAGAGTCAAAGAAACCGTCTATAAAACCATCATTTAAAAGCGGTTTAGGATATGTCAAAATCGAGTCTAGGTCGAAAACACCTTCGCCTAGAAGAAATATCTTTTCTCAACCAAGATACAACACACCTCAACCTAGAAGAAACTCTAGAGAACCAATTCACCAAAACTTCTATCCTATGAATTGGAACAACAATCAAAGTCAAGGCTTTGTACATATGGGAAATTGTATCCCATTTCAATATCCCAATCAATTGCAACAAATGCAAGGGATGTACAACACTAACATTTTCGGACCCATGAGATATTGGGGACCAAGCGCTTGAATTTGTTTTTGTTGAGATAGGTATGCTTGAGAACGTGTTTGGAACCGGACGAATAAATTAAAGATAGTGGTTGCTCCAAACATATGACCGGTAACAAAAGTCTATTCTTTACCTATAAAGCATACGACAGAGGTAATGTTGTGTTTGGAAGTAATTTGAAAGGAAAAATCATAGGCAAAGGTACAATCTCAAATTACTCTTTTACCATATCTAAAGTAGAACACGTAGATAACTTAGCGTTTAATTTACTAAGTGTCGGTCAAATTTATGATAATAAGTGTAGAGTTTTATTTACGGAAGAAGGTAGTGAAATAATTAAAGATGGTAAAATCATTGGAAACGGAATTAGGAAAAATGGTTTATACGTAATGAAATTAGGAAATAAGTCTCAAGACAAATTATGTCTTGCCACGGTAGTGGATAATTCTACCTTATGGCATAGAAGACTTGGTCATGCTAACATGCGGTTAATTCAATCTGTATCATCTAAAGAATTAGTTAGAAACTTACCTAAGCTAAAATATGATAAACACTTTTGTGATGCTTTCAAAATTAGGAAGCAAGCTCATGCAAGTCATAAAGCCAAAAATATGGTTTCTACTAAAAGATGTTTAGAATTATTACATATGGACTTATTTGGTCCGTCAGCAATTAATAGCTATGGATGTAATTTATACACCTTAGTGGTAGTAGATGATTATTCTAGGTATACATGGACTAGATTTTTAAAAACTAAAAATGAAGCTTTTGAGAAATTTGAAATATTAAGTAGGAAATTTTAAAACCAGCTAGGTAGTTCTATAGTAGCTATTAGAACGGATCATGGTCGGGAATTTGATAATGAAGTACAATTCGAAGCTTATTGTGATGCACAAGGCATTACTCATAATTTCTCAGCTCCACGTACTCCATAATCAAATGGGGTTGTAGAAAGAAAGAATAGAACATTACAAGAGATGTCTAGGACTATGCTTAACGAACAATCCATTCCATAAAAGTTTTGGTGTAATGCCGTTGATACGTCAACTTATATACTAAATAGAATATTAATTCGACCAATACTAGGAAAAACCCCTTATGAAATATTTAGAGGTAGGAAACCCTCTTTAGAATATTTCAAAGTATTTGGAAGAAAGTGCTTCATTTTAAATACTAGACTATCTAACCAAGTTTGACCCAAAGTCATATGAAGGTGTTTTTCTAAGATATTCTCAAAATAGTAAAGCTTATATAGTGTTAAATAAGCATACAATGAAAGTTGAAGAATCACTCAACGTGACATTCGATGAAAGTCCCCCTCATGCCAAATTATCACCATTGGTTGATGATGATGTTGGTGAGGAAGAAGCTATTAAAAATTATACCAAAGTAGTAAATAATAATGAAGATGATGAGTCGATAGAAATTGACGAAGTTGTTAACATTAAGGAGTCTAAGAATCATCCACTAGATCAAGTCATAGGAGATCTTAAGTAAAGAACTTTAAGATCTCAAGCACAAAGTCATAGTAATTTCTTTTGTTTTATATCTACCATAGAACCTAAAGATGTCAATGAGGCATTAAAAGATGAAAATTAGGTTGTAGCTATGCAAGAAGAACTAAATTAATTTGTAGCTAATGATGTTTGGGATTTAGTACCTCTACCCATGAGTCAATCCGTCATAGGAACAAAATGAGTCTTTAGAAATAAATTAGATGAAAATGGTATAGTGTCTAAAAATAAGGCTAGGTTAGTGGCACAAGGATATAATCAGCAAAAAGGTATAGATTATGATGAAACATGCGCTCTGGTAGCTAGGTTAAAGTCAATTAGAATACTTTTTGCTATTGCTTGTGCAAATTTTTTTAATTATACCAAATGGATGTAAAAAGTGCTTTTCTAAATGGTTTCATAAACGAAGAGGCTTATGTTGCTCAACCTCCGGGGTTCATTGATTTTGAAAAACCAAACTATGTTTATAAACTTAAAAAGGCTTTGTATGGTCTTAAGCAAGCTCCTAAGGCTTGGTATGATAGACTAAAAGCATTTTTGATAAAAACATGAGTATTCAATGGGAATGGTCGATAACACACTTTCCACTAAGAAATTAAAGTCACATCTTATCATTGTTCAAATATATGTCGACGACATTATATTTGGTTCCATGTGTCAAAACTTGTGTGATGATTTTGCAAAAATCATGCACGACGAGATTGAAATGAGTATGATGGGGGAGTTAAACTTCTTCTTGGGTCTTCAAATAAAACAAATAGAAGATGAAATATTTTTCAACCAATCCAAGTACATCAAGGAGATGTTAAAGAAGTTCGGGTTGGAAGATTCTAAACCAACCAAGACGCCAATGTCAACGGAGATCAAGCTCACTAAAGATAATAAGGCTGACTCCGTGAATAGCACTTAATATCGAGGTATGATTGGTAGTTTACTTTATTTGACCATAAGTAGGCCCGATAGTATGTTTAATGTTTGCTTATGTGCTCGTTTCCAAGAAAATCCTATGACTACCCACTTAGAAGCCGTTAAGCGTATACTTAGGTATATTAAGGGAACTATACATTTAGGTTTATGGTATCCGAAAGGAACCAGAGTAGAAACTATAGTTTATGCCGACTCCGACCAAGCGGGCGATTACGTTGATCGTAAAAGCACTAGTGGCGTTTGTACGTTTATGGGATGTTGTTTGACATCTTGGTTCGCTAAGAAACAAACGGCCCTTTCTATCTCCACGATCGAAGCCGAATACGTCTCCGCTGGGAAGGCATGTCAACAAGCACTATGGATGAAACAAGCTCTCATCGACTACGACATACGCCTCGATGACATTCCGATTATGTGCGACAATAAAGGCGCTATCGACTTAAGTAAAAACCCCGTACAACACTCTAGAACTAAACATGTAGAAATCCGTCACTACTTCCTTCGCGATAACGTCCAAAAAGGCAACATTTCTATCGAGAAAGTTGCATCCAAAGATAATACAGCTGATATATTTACTAAGCCTTTAAACCATGAAATGTTTAATTATTTAAGATTAAGATTAGGAATTATGGAACTCATCATGGATAGTGATCCTCCATCCTTTCAAAAATAATCGTAAATGGAAATCCAATGAAGTAATTAATCATTATTCAAAAGATGTTAATTCTCATTACAAGTTCCAATTATAAAACCTCTGATCATGAACATAATCAAGATTAGAATTTTATTAGATAAAGAAAATATCAATAAAATTACCATAGATATTTTCAAAGTCTACATGTATGGTCAATACATGAAATTATGAAATCGATTGAAAAAGACGAAAAGAACAATCATTGAATTGCAATTCATGCTTGTATTGACGATGTTTTGTTAAGTCTAAATGTTCATATATGCTTGTGTTATTAGCAATGCTCAAATTTATGCTAAAAGTTAACACACTCCTAGTAGGATCGACTACGTTGAAATTCCATCGAGAATTTCATGACAAGTTGCACGGTTCGCCCAAAACTTGAACGTCGACTTCAAAAATCCAATCACATACTCCTAATAGTATATATAACACTCTCCAGTTGCCAAAAACACGACACCTTGTTTCAATTTGCTTAAAAATCAACTATGTCTAATTTTTGAACATCAAGGATCTTCGGATCCCCAGTAGGGATATCTGTCCCTATTTAGGTAGATCTGTGAGTCTGAGAAAGCAAGTAAATACCAGTTTTAAACAAATTGGGACCACATATAGATCTATCCAAACACACGTACAAACCAAAACACTAAAACCCCCCAAACTAAATCTTAATAATCAGAAATTAGAGCAACTAATCACAAAGACCATCAACAAATCATCAATCTAAGAATGCTATTGTAAGTGATTTCATCTTATTTTATTTTTAATTTTGTTCCTATGGTTTTGATTTTACACAAATCAAATAATTTAGGGATTTTGATTTTTCATGCAACTTTTGAACAATTAGGACTAGGATATGGTAATGTATAACTATTATGACTCTGTAGATACTTGGAATGCATAATTGAAGCGATTCACCAAAAATCAATTTTTGCCAAAACCAAGTTATGTTTTTCAAACAAAAACTCACGATTAGGAATTTTCTTAAACAAGTGTTGTTAAACTACATTGTTAATACAACGCAAAAATATTTCCATTATGCATTATGTCTCATGAATGTCTTTATGAGGTGCTTAATTTATAATCATTTCTCCTTTCATTGGCCTAGAGCAATATCAAACATAGGTTATGCATTAAGGTTTGCTTATTACTAGTATTATCGCTATTTTTCCTTTATTTAAGTCAAGCAAACCGCACATCCACATCTCGGTCATATAGACACACACTTAGAAATCGCATTATATTTTATCTATGACTTTCCCTTATTGAAATCATTATAAACCACGTAGGTACCAAAATGCCAAGTGAATATCAATAATATTACAAGAAAACACGTGCTTATGCTCCAAAAATTTACAATGGTCCCAACATGTCCGAACAACTTAATGATATCTATAGGGATTTAGAGAGTAGATATGTTCATGAAGGGAGAACCATTGACCAATCCTTCTATAGAGACCTTAGTGATGACTTTGTGGCTAAGTTTACCAACATAGGTTTTGACTGCTTGCTTTCTCTAGATGATCAAATTTGCCCTAGGTTTATCTATGAGTTTTACAAAACCCTTCATCTAGATAGAGACCCCTCTAACAACCATCTCTCTATTAAATTCGTCATCAACGATTATCCTTTCAACATCTCCCTTGTTTAATTTTCCGACCTTACCTCTCTCCCTAATCAAGGCATTTGTCTTTACTCTGATGCTTGGGGTCTTGATGAACTTGAGAAAACCCTTGAGCAAATTACACCTTACAACTCATTTCTACCGGCTATTGATGACATCTGAAACCTAATTCATCAAAGAACCATTCATGAAAAAGTAGACAAAGAGGGAAAAACCGTTCACAAATTGCCAAACCAAATTGAAACCAATGAGCTCCTTGATCACTTTAGACCTTGTGAACAAGTCATTAGGGAAAATGTATACTAGGCCATAGGGAATAGGAACCACACTCAAGTAATCATTGCCTTGATGTTGTATTATGTCGAGATCGGACAACGCTTCAACCTTGCCTACTTCATCATTAGGAGGATGTACTACTTTAGAGATCAGAAAGACAAGATTCTACCATATGGCATGATTCTTACTCGTCTCTTTAAGAACCTCAAAGCAAACATGACTGACCATCCATTTGATGAACGTTATGTTCTTGTCCTTAGGAAGATGTCACCCCTTAAGGCAAAAAAAACCTAAGAAGCCTCCACCCAAGAGAACTAGGAATATAGGAAAGTCTAAGCGTACCCAATTGACCACCTCATCCTCAACCGATTCACCACCCTCGGATAATGAAGACTTGCCTAGTACTAAGCTTTCCCCTAGGTCTTATAGTAGGGCTCTTTCGCCTGATCCAAACATGTCCAAAGAACAAAAGGAGACAAGAGGGAAGTTCAAGAACTTGGGTAGAGCGTTGCACGAGTTTGCAAAGATGTTGAAAAAGGGATGTGGGAGCTTTGTTTGTGAAATAATTTACATGTTTAATTATCGTATCTTTGGATTATCAACTTGTCTACTTAAATTTGCATGCTTAAACTAGATGTTGAAACTACGTACTCACTTTATCTTACTATGTCTTATGGATATTTTAGCATGTTAATGATATTTGGTAGTAGATTTTGATGCTTGCATGCTACTTTGTTAAGATTTTGGCTGCAAAATGCAGTTATGGTTGTTTTTGCAAGTACAGGGATCCACGGATCCACTATATGGTAGATCTGGTGGATCCGTGGATCACCAGGTCAGGCACCAAAATTCAAAAATTATAGATTTTTAACTTTTTCTACTTTATCTTATAACCATGCTATATGATACTATATGGGATTTTAAACCTTAGGATATAACATGTTCTCCATATAATTCAAGGACCATTATACAAACCACTTCACCACTTTCACCTTATAATTTTCACCCTCAAACACTATTTTCTTCACATTTCTCACAACTCTCACATACAAACCTTACTAGGTTATCACCATGACTAGATCTTCTAAAACAAGTTCACCAAATTTCATGAGAAAAATCGTAATAATAAGTGTCAAGTATCCAACCTATGTCAATCTTACATCCTCAAGTGAGGAACATCCAAATGAGAAAACTCCTTCACCACCTCCTTGAAAGAAATTACTTTCACCACCACAAGCTTCATCAAAATCCATCTCTAGCAAGAGTACACGCTACACCTCATCATCATCTCCAAGTGAGTCTCTGACACCAACTTACGTTGCACCTCCACCCAAACTTCGTTTTGTCATCCTACTAAAACTTGAACCTCAAGAACTTCCACCACTAAAAATGTCACCAAATGACACTTATGCTTAAACCATGGATAATTAGCCATTGGGTCCTTCAAATCCATCTCCACCAACATGTGTCTCACGAACACCTCCTGGATTTCCAAATCTGTCACCCGGATTTAAGTCACTACCATCAACTCAACCATTGTTTGTTAACATTAACAACAATACACCTCATCTCCACAACAATGTACCTTCACTTGAAAACATTCACCATCCACCACCAAATCTTGGAAATCAAGATTTTCCCAACCCTCCAAACATCATGGATTTTGTTCATCCAAATGACATGCCCCGCCTTCACAATATGTTTTTCCAATGTTGCAGCACCACTAGGCATGAGATCCAAATGCTCTGAAATTGTGTCAACTACATGTTCTTATACATTCGACACCACCTCGGCTATTCATCAAACCCACCATACTTTCCGCACTAAATCCACTCTTGTGGTATCTTAACCCTTCATATTTTATGGGAGACAAGATTGTATCTCAAGTTTTAGGATCTTTTTAGTTGTTTTTCATTTCTAGGTTGTTTGTAATTTTTTAGCACTTCTCATGTGGCTTTTACGCCAAATTTTATGTTTTATCCCTTATAATGGATTTAACATTATTTCTATTGTTGAAATGATGATGGCTGTTTATTGCTTAAATGTATATGTGTGCATATGTAATCGTCATATATATATATATATATATATATATTATTTGATATATTTTTACTTTTTATATATATATATATATATATATTTGCTTATCTACTATCTTTGTTTTGTAGCACAACCCCATAGATCGATTCCTTAGTGCCCCAAGCTCGAGGAGCTTACACCGAGGGGGAGCACTTGCAAATTCGTCATTTATTTAATTTTTGCATTCAATACCAAGCAACCTTGCATGCGTCAAAATTCGATTTGTATACGGCGCCTCCACAACACTTTTGCTTCGACAAAAAAGGGGAGAAGATATGTAAACTCATCTACTAAATACTTATTTAGTAATTTTTATTTTATTTGAGTTTATATTTTGTCATCATCAAAAAGGGGAGATTGTTAATACAAATATTCGCGCAAAAATGATATTTATATTTAATTATCTTCATGTTTTGATAATAACAAATAAAATGTCATACTACGTAAAAGTTTATGTAAACAGGTTATTTAGTCGAAAGCTTACTTGACGATGACAAATCACTTAAGGTATGAATATCGCATTATTATACATAGTTAATGATCAAAGAAAAATATTATCATTTGCATAAACCTTTTCTAATCAAATGATTTAGGTTAACACGTGATTAATTATAAGCTAGTTATATTAATCATGTAAGACAAAATAAGATTAACCATAAGTGGAAACAATCTTTTCAAATCTTTCCAAATCTATAAGATCTTTCCTTATTAGTGATTAGAAATATTTTGCTTCTAGAAAAATCTAATAAACAAGTGTTATTAAGTATAAAACAATATTTTGTAAGATTTAGGGTTAATCACAAAATGACAAAGGTTGTCCCAGCTCCTCCTATGGATCCACAAAAACCAAGGGACGGATCCAGCTGATGGTGGATCCGTGGATCCCCTCAACCAGCTTGCTGGGACAGCATCTGAACTTCAAAGTGTTGCCTATAAATAGCAACCTTAAGTCTTTATTTTAGATAACTCTTGACAAATATTTTTTACACATATCTTTTATCTTTTTCATATTCTTTAATCATTATACTTGTTTCATAATCCATTATAAGTGATCAACTCATTCCACTCTTTAGTGAAGAACACTAACGAAGACGTTAAGCTTCAAGTGTTAATAGTTTAGTTGTGTCATCACGATTGTGATAATCATTCATCTTGTATATCTTGTGTTGTGTGTTATGTGTATCATATGTGTATGATAGGTTAGTATTTAGGCCACAAAATACATAGTGTGGTAGATTGGTTCTATCTCAAAGTAAAACTCGGTATTTAGTTTAGTACCGGAAAAAGTGTAAGCGACGTGTACGGTTTTCTCCGCCTAAAGGGAGCTTGTTGACATAGTGAAGAAAACTCTCAAGTTGGGTACTTGAGGAGTGGAGTAGGGTGAAGAGGAGCTTCGTAGCCGAACCACTATAAATCATTGTGTCATCGGTTTGATCTTTCCTACCCTTACTTGTTTATACTTCATAGATTACTTATTTACTTATTGCTTTGCTATCATATACACTTGTGTATATCTCTTGAATTCACATAAGTCGACAATCTAAGTTTTAATAATAAAGCGGTAAAAACTATTCAACCCTCCCCCCTTCTAGTTTCCACATTTTTACTACATATGGTCTAAGCCATCAAGATCTGAGTTTTAGCTGTTTGAATTTGTACTTAGAATGAAATAACAATACTTTGTTTCCAAGTTTAAACTCTTTTCTCATTTTGAGTTTTCTGTCATGCCAGACCTTGGTTCTTGCTTTATATAAATGAGAGTTTTCTTAAGCTTGATGGCAAAATTCATCTAACTCGTGCAATTGAAACATTATTTTCTCATCAGCGGCGATGAGATCAGGATTACAGTTTTTAAGAGCCCGGTATGCACGGTGTTCAATCTTAAAAGGTAAGTTGCAGTTTTTACCGTATACGAGTTTATATGGTGTGGTTCCAGTTGGTGTTTTATAAGCGGTTCAAAAGGCCCACAGAACATCGTCGAGTTTCCTTGACCAAATAGCTGGATTATCTTTCATAGTTTTTTCAAGAATTATTTTAAGAGCTCTGTTAGTGTTTTTAACTTGACCACTCTTTTGAGGGTGATAGGATGTAGAGAAATGATGATTAACTCCATATCTTTTCATTGTTTTTTCCATTATCTTATTGCAAAAATGAGTTCCTCGGTCGCTTATGAGAGCTTTGGGCATTCCAAAAAGGCAGAAGAGTTTTTTCAAAAATGAAATAACAAATCTGGCATTATTGGTTGGTAAAGCTTGAGCTTCAGCCCATTTGGATACATAATCGACAGTGACTAAGATTTATTCGAATTTATATGGTTTTGGGAATGGTCCCATAAAGTCAGTACCTCATATGTCAAAAAATTCGCATACTTGAATGTTGTTTAAGGGCATTTCATCATGTTTGGATATATTCCTTATTTTTTGACATGCTTTGCAAAGGCGAACAAGAGTATGAGCTTCTTTGATGATTGTTTTCCAATAAAAGCTTGAGTCTGGGACTTTTTTAGCTGTTGTGTTTGGTCCATAATGTCCACCGGTAGGTCCGTGGTGACATTGATCAAGAATGGTACGAGTTTCTGGTCTTGAGACACAACATCTGATCATACCGTCTGAACATACTTTGAAAACGTAAGGGTCTTCCCAAAAGTAATTTTTGAGGTCAGAGAAGAATTTTTTATTTTGTTGGTACGTCATCTCTGTAGGTATAACATCACCCACCTAATAGTTTGCAAAGTCTCTAAACCATGGTATGTCATTAGTGGTTATTTCCATAAGAGTTTCTCCAGGAAAGTTATCATTGACATCACTGTCATTACTTGTCTCATCATTTTCAATCCGAGGTAAGTGGTCGGTGGCAACATGTTATGTACCTTTCTTATCTTTTATTTCTATATCGAATTCTTGTAAGAGCATAATCCAACGTATAAGACGTGGTTTAACATGTTGTTTTTTGAATAGATGTCTTAGAGCTGAGTGATCGGTGTAGACAATCATTTTGGATAATATCAGATAAGGTCGGAATTTGTGAAGTGTAAAGACTACAGCCATTAGTTCCTTTTCAGTAATCATATATTTTTGTTGAGCTACATTGAGAGTTTTACTTGCAAAATAGATGGGGTGAAAGTGTTTTCCATATTTTTGACCTAAGACTGCTCCAACTGCGAAATCGCTTGCATCATACCTAAGCTCAAATGGAAGATTCCAGCTTGGGCTCAAACATACGAGTTTTTCTTCTAATGAATTGAATGCTTTGTGACATTCGTCATTGAATTCGAATGGAGTATCTTTTTCAAGCAACTTAGTTAAAGGACGGGCAATTTTCGAAAAGTCTTTAATGAAACATCGGTAGAACCCGGCATGTCCTAAGAAACTTCTAATGCCTTTGACATTAACAGGGGGTGGAAGTTTAGAGATTATGTCAATTTTGGCTTTATCAACTTCAAGGCCTACACTGGACACTTTGTGCCCAAGCACGATTCCTTCTTTAACTATAAAGTGACATTTTTCCTAGTTAAGGACAAGATTTGCATCCTTGCAAAGTTGAATCATTTTATCAAGGTTATTTAGGCAATGACCGAAAGAGTTTCCAAAGACGGAGAAATCGTCCATGAATACTTCGACGGATTCTTCAATCATGTCATGAAAGATAGCTAACATGCACCTTTGGTAAGTAGCGGGAGCATTACATAAACCGAAAGGCATTCGCCTGTAAGTGTATTTTTCGAAAGGGCAAGTGAATGTGGTTTTTTCTTGGTCCATAGTGACATATTCCTCCGCTGGTCCGAATGAGTACTTAATTTCCTCTAACTTTGCAGATTTACATATTGGTGGTTTCACGTAAGGAATTCCAAGTAATTTGCACTTTCTTTCCTTGGATCTTTCTTCTTCATCGTCAACAATAAACGGTGCATCATTACGAACCAAGTAATCATCTAAGTCCCTGATGTCATCGCTATCTTCCATAGGCTTATGTTCATCAAAACATTCTCTATTTTCTTGAATTTCATCATTATTATTTGTTCCTGCATGATTATTAAATATTTGACAAACATCAAGATAAGAGTTATAGTTAGAGTTAAGATCGGTTTCTATGCGATTTGTATGTTCAAAATTCTTCCATTTGTCAATAGGTGAATAATGGTTTCGAGCGTCGTCACTTGATTCTTCTTCATCCTTAATTCCCCACCAATGTTTTTGTAACATAGTCAGTAATTTGTGATCAAGTTCATGATAATTTTTGAAGCATGCGTATAAATTAATTCCTTTTCAATTTTCATGGCCCCATGATCCCTCTAATATGGCACTTTCCTTTAAAGCTTCCTCTTTTAATTCGCCATCTTCAAGTCCTTCGTACCATTCATAGTCTTAAAAATGAATAGAGTTACCAATCCGAATTATTCCAGGTAAATCTCCTCTATTGCAACACTCTTCTTCTTTCCAATTACAGGTGGGCAACTGGGCATGTCCACTTTTGAAACGAATTGGCTTGCAAAAATTATCTATATTATCGGTTGGTTCTTTATTCTCCGACCATGGCTTTTCAGCAACCCATGGTATTCCATTATTCCATTGATAGATCCACTCATCTTTATATTCTTCATATGTTTTAAATCCATGTATATCTTTAGTGAGTACATCAACATCAATCTTAAAGAGATAATTAAATTCCTTGAATGCTTCACATAGAGGCATCTCGAAGTCAAATATGTCAGTTTCTATCTTGAAGATTTCAGCAATTTCATCTCCTTCACTCAAATTTATCAGTTAATACCTCTTCATCATCACCTCTCATCCAATAAATCCATAACGCATTCTTTGTATACCAATCCACCGTATTATGATTACTAAACTTCAAAGCTAACCATTCAGCAAAATTGACATTTGATGGATCATATTCCATATCGGCATCAAGTCCATATACCTCCTTTTGCTTTTTAATTTCCATGTAATCTTCGAATTGTCTTTTATAACTTCAAATCTACCATGTAGAAATCACATCATCCTTGATTTTTTTATCCATCGTTTCATGATCTCCATATTTCAAGTCTAGACATTGCTCCACAGTTACGTCAATCAACCTTACCAATCTTTTATTAATGAAAATTACGGATTCAGCATATATTTTCTCACACTCATCATAACACACTTTTCAATCATAAACATCAAGATCGCCATTTCCTGAATTATTGAATTGTTGCTCAGCACATGGAAAATAAAAATCCTTAACAATTCCTAATTCATAAGTGAATAGCTCATTCTCCATGCTACTTAGTCGCTTAAATTCATTGAAAATCATCCCAAGAGGTGTATCATAAGTGAACAAATCATCTTCGATCTTGAGTAAGCCTAGTACTTCGGATTCTTCCTTAATTACCTTCATTCTAGCAACTGAGAAGAATCAAAAAATTTGTCAATAAAATCGGTTCGGAAGAAGGTATATGCAAAAATTAAAACACGAAATCCGAATACGAAAAATTAAGTCTGCTGCTGTATCAGATGTTCGATACACCGTATTCAATTGACTGAATACGTCGTATTGATCGATTAAATCAGAATACGCTATATTGGTATCGAAAAGGAGATACGCCGAATTCAATAAGATAAATACGTCGTATCGATTATTCGACCAGAACAAATACAGCAAAGAAAAACAATGCAGAAAAACACACAAATATGCAAAATATACAATGTAAACTAACACACTAATAGATACAATCAAAATACATAATTACAGATAAAATTACACTAAACTAAAAATATAATAAATAAGATTTAAACAATCTCACTCCCTGGTAACGGCGCAAAAAACTTGATGTGTCGTTGTGTCTAGGTAATTTTTATTATCAAGTTCTACTATTTATATTCTGTCGACTTTACCTATTAACTAACACTAACTGGAAGTGTACCCGATCAATTGTAGGTTCGTTGGTAAGTAGGGTGTCGATCACTAAGAGCGAGTGTTAATACTTAAATCTATTGGTATTTTAGTTATCTAAGTTAGTCCTAATTTATTCTAATTAAATCTGTCTAAACCTAAACTAACATAAAGGGGGGTTTTCAGCCTGAGAGACTGGCACGAGTTTTGGTTTACCTAATCTAAATGATGACAATTAACACACATAAGTTAATAAACAAAAGATAAAGAAGCGATCGAGCCTAATGTAAGGAAAACATATTAACCATGTTTAATCTAATAAAACGCAGGTATTGTCTATCAGTGCAATGATTGTTTTACTTTGTTGATAATATATCATTCTTAAGTTTAGGTGGGTCTTCTCCCTAAACTCTAGGTTTGTTTTTCAGTTAATCTTGTCACAATTAACCAAACCCGCATAAAGCATTCATAGTTGATTATAATCTATCTAGAAGACAATATTGGTGATCTTATCAAAACCTAGCTCATTGAGGCTTTACTAACTTATTGCTTAATGGCTATTTATATACTAGTAGTCTACTGTTCAAATCTTCACTTAAGGAATCAGAACGTTATGTGTAATCCTAGGTCACCTGCTAGTCTACATATTCACTAAACCAAAGGCAAAGTCAGGTAAATATTTGTGATCCTATTACTCTAGATATACAAATGGTTGTATGTATTTCTATCCCGGACTCTAGCTAATGCGATATTTATATTCTTAGATCTAGTTGAATGATAGGTTAAACACATACTTAAGCACATAAACGAGTATGAAGTGATAAACATAATCAACACGCAACGAATAAGTAAACAATCAATATAAAAAACCAAACATTAAATTATCATAAACATGGCTAATACCTAAAGGTATTAGCCGATAGTCATTAGAACAATACACGCATAGATGAACGATTAGACATAAAGCTAATCGAACGCGTATACAGAGTGTAGATTACAAGGGTTTTCCTATGGATTGGAGCACTAAAGACAGGATAAATGATGCTATAAAATAGATGTTATTTGATGTCATCAGTTATGCTCATGAACTCAATAGTATATTTAGGCTATTGCCATAAATGATACAATCAAACTTCAAAAGATCCCCCGAAAGAATCGAATCTAAAATAGATCTCGTTACATTTTTAAGTATATGAAATAGCATGAAAGAAACACGTACTTGGCGGGCTTTGACTGCAAGTTTGTTTATATAAGCTGCAAAAATTCTCGTGGATATACGCTCCGTAAATGACACCATGTAGTCCATAGTATATGGTGTATACTCTTTTAAGTTCAGCAATCACTTCTAATAATCGGTATAACCTTTTTAAATGATCTACAAGAATAACAAATGTAAGAAATTAAGAAATTAATATTCGTGAAATGAGTAATCAAACAAAGTACATAACTTAGCGGCGAAAATCATAAACTTGAATTTTTACATCGGAATGTAATCGATCATCGTGGCTTTAAAGATATAATCAACCACTTACTTCCTTGAAAGGCACTCTGTAGCCCTTGCCCTTTTTGTGTTTTGAATATTCTAATATTAGTCCTTCGACTATTTGACGTTTGTTAGTTTTATTAGAATATGTACCGTGTTGACGGTGGTGAATTTACGTGATTGAGGTGATTTATGGTTATATGGTGTATAATAATCCTTTTAGAGGGTATTATTATGTTATGTATGTTCCGAGTGGTTGACCGTGAATTTTTTAGAAATGTCGAAAAACGAGTCCCGACACGTTCGTAAATGTCCAAATGATTTTTTGGGGAATAAAGCGTGGAAATATGTCAAGTAAATACTCTAATATTGGAAAAGTATTTTTAAGATAATTAAAAATGCTAAGTAACTTCGGGAAATATTTTACGATCACGGTTTTTGAGTTTTAAGTGAACCCGACACAAAAACAAAGACACCCGAGACCCTAGGATACCCTAACCGGTTTTGAGCTCAAGTAGGGAACAATGAGACTTATTTTTAGCAACTTGGTCCCAATGAGGTACTAGTAATTGTCTTATATGATTCAAACACATACACATCTCATAACAACACACACAAAAATCATTTTTGTTCTCTCCTCTCCTTCTCCTCTTGCGTCTGGACATAAAACACACACACACACACACTCATTATTTTTGAAATTTGATCAAAAACATGAAGAGTCTTGGAGTTTTGGGCTGATTATAGTGCTCAGGTTATTGTTAAAACAACGTTTGGGTTGTCCGGTTCACGTCAAAAATTATTTTATAGACCATTCTTGTAAGTATTTCAAATTTAAATTTTACTTGTCCTTTTGGGTTGTTAATGATGCATAGATGTTAGTTGTATGGCCTGATCGTTTAAAATCGAAAGCGAAAAGTTTAAAAATGGTTATTTATGGTGCGTTTGGTTCGAAAATAAAAGGAAAGAAAAAGAGGTTTTGTTAGTTTTGATATTTTGGTCATGATGGTTGAAAAACATATATTTGTTATGTAGCTTATTTTGTATATGGCTTATTTTGGCTTATTTTGGCTTATTTTTAAGCTCGAATAGCTTATTTTGAGCTTATTAGCTCACGGCTAGAAATAGAAACACAAAGTAGGTATTTTTGACTATTTACCTTGTATGTTGTATATTCATGGACTATTTTAATAGCTTATGGTGATAACCAAATACGATACGTAGCTTATTAGCTTATTGTTAAGCTTATTGGACTTATTTTGGAGCTTGTAAGCTCACGGTCTAATAATCATCAATGAACCGTGGATTATTTGATGGCTTATTGTGGTCTGGGTTACTTACTTACTCATTGATTGAGCTTATGTATACTAATGGACTTTGGTTTTGGGCTTAAAACGTATATTGGATACATAAAAACCTTAATGGACCCTTGTTGGGCCTTAAAGCCCAATAAGCATTAACTAGTCATTTTGTGAGTTTTGGCAAACTTTTGAAAAGTGAAATGTGATTATGAAATGTATTTGAAGGTTGATTTGGGAATATGACTTGGAAAACGTGGCGAAATACGATTTTGAGGTTTTTGTCATAAAGTGGTTAAATGCTGAAAAGTATTTGAAATTAAGGTTTAAAAACCTTGGGAAACGTTATATAAACGTACGGGTCATGCCGAAATTTTGAAAAAAAGTCTATACTTAGTTTTTACTTAAAATGTGATTTTTTGATTTAATAATAAAATTTTATTATTTTATTATTTTAATAAGTCGACTAAAAGACGAAAAATGCATTTTTTTCGAAACTTCTCTAAAATGTTTAACGTAAATAAATATTTCATCTTGTATAAATATAAATGTCTATTTCTGATAACTAAGTGTACCGAATTGAATTATCGAAGTATATTTATAAGTATTTATTATCTTATTTTACTTAACTATTTTACTTAAATAGTATAAGTATATTATATCGAGGTATGAGTTGGGATATGATATCGTTCGGAGTTAAGTCGTCAACCATCACACCACTAAAACGTTAAAGATAACCGTACAACATGCGTCTGGCCTCTATGCATCAAACCTAAAAACTGTTTTGGAAATGAATGATTAAAATGGGACATTAATCTGGACTAGGTCATGTTCGAACTTCGTTGCATTTTCTTGTGTGATATTGAGTTGGCTGATTGAGACTTTTGCTTAAGGTGAGTTCTTGTAGCCTTACTTTTTAAATCTTTTTCGTTGGGGGAAAATAATACTCAAATGTGTTTTGAACTGTTTTCTGAACTGTGCGAAATGTGGTTTTGTTTTTGGGACAATTGATGTGCTTATGACTGCTATGTGAATGATATGTGTTGTTACGATATCCTGTGTGGTTCTTCACCCTAAATATAGCTCCAGCTGGTAGGCTTTAGGTACGGTATGTCATTCGGGGTTGCGACCCTAAGAGCGTTGGTACAGGTTGGTGATAAGACTAGCAGGGATGCTAGGTCTTGGTACATGATTAGCGGGGATGCTAAGTCATGGGTTTGTGATGGTTCTGCATATATTCACTGTCATATAGCACAATTATCCAACTGTTTGAGATATTGGCACAGCGACTGGGTTTTGAATCAAACCTACGAGCTCACCAACATTATTGTTGATGTTTTTTAGTATCATTTTTAAGTGAAGTTAATGATCGTTAAGGTTGTGGTGCATGTAGTAGACTTTTAGAGAATCCCGTAGGAATCTTGTTTGAGAAGTCTTGCATTTGATGTATGTTATGGGTTAGTTTTCTTGAGGATTGAGGTTTAAGATTGAATGGACCCCTGCGTGGGCTTGTGATTGTAATAATTGGCAATTATGAGTTGTGTTCTTGGATGGGACATCACTCAAGGTTGTTTTGAGACGGATGGTCATCATGAAACTTTTATTAATGCATTTTAGACTTCTCTATTATGTATCTTGTGTTATGATTGATCATTATGTTGCATTCCCGTGTTTCCGCATATGACGGGGTGTGACACACTCCATCTTCCTGGAATTTCATTAGAATTAGTGTTTGCTTTGTTGTTGTTTTTCTTCTTCTTGATCTTCAAGTTGTTGAAACAATAATGAATATATCATTCAGTAAACTCAGTACTATACGCTAATAGAATACAAAGAAAGAAATAGTTTTCATCTCACCTCACAATTATAACCTTTTTCAAAAATACTTTGAGTGCAATAGACACATGAGTCCCAACTGCTTTTCTTTGACCAACTCTATTGACCGACCTCTACTCTTTACTATTCTTCGCCATAAATGCAACACCCGCACCCTTTGATTTGCCCTCGTTATACGCCGCTATTTTCATTTCTAAATCAGCTTACCGTCTTTCCTACTTCCTCAATTTCTCATCATCCAAAAACCTCAACTCCTCATTAACCCGTCTTTATAAATCCTTCGCATTCTGCCAAACCTCACACACCTTCCCCCATACCCCGTGATTCAATCATCCAAAACCTCATGCTGAAAATTCTCATACAACAATTAATAACCAACTTTGTTACAACCTCAAAAGGTCCGAGTTTCTTTGTAATAATGATCTAAGTTATCTTAAACCTAGAAAAATAATTCAAAGTCGTTAGTATAATAAATTTATAGAAGCAATAACTCTTGAACTAAGTGTCAATATCACATCTATAGTTGCTTAAATACATGTAACACCCCCAAAATTAGATAGCAACGAAAGGTAACTGGGGTGCTAATTCATAGCACAAAGTACAAGTTACAGAAAATGACCTCTAAATGAGATGTTTTGAAAAGTTACACATCAGAGTTTACAAAAAGAGGTCCCAACAATTTTAACAAAACATAATGTTTTCAAAATAAAGTTTTATCGAATGTGATAATATGCCGAGCCTTCAAAATATATCTGTGTGACTTCCTTCCAAGAAAAAACCTTAAGGACCTGAGATAAACATCCTAAAAATGTCAACAAATAATGTTGAGTGAATTCATAGGTTTTATAATTTAAAACAGTGGACAACAAGATTTCAAGTAATAGTAGACTAATGAAACATATTCAAAAGTTGAAAACATGTTTGACTTAATGTAACACAAAAAGTCATTAAATATTTATTATTGCACTAAGCTCATGACACCGAACCTTAACAAGTTATGCAAATCCTACCCAGATTTGTGCCCCGAGACTAGATGTTCAGCCAAACATCCCAATACCTCAAATGTTAAATGCGTCCGCTTCACGTGGCACTAGTTGTTACATACCCGGACGGGGATTGTCAGTCCCAATAGATCTATTCACAACACTCACGTTTACTTTACTATTAATTAATGGCTCATGATTTCAGGGGACTTAAATAGAAGTAATGGTACTTAGGCAATAATATTCAGGCATAGCATAAAATTTTAGTACTTGCGTCCAAACATAAAAATAGCATGTATCTGCCCCGTGGAATTTGTAAAACAATTAATAAGAAAAGGGGCTATATATGATAAGAGTTAACGGAATAAACGCCGGATATATTGAGATAATCCTAAATTCAGCCTAGAAGTAATGACGCGTCTTAGAATATAAAATATTACGCAACAAATATAAATAAGTTTTATAAAACGCATGGCATTGTACTCTAGCGTTTTAAGTTTTTATAAAATATAATTGGGCCTAAAAATACAATATCCAATTTAATAATTATAACCCAAAACAAGTATTTAGATAATTTATTACAAGTCCAAATACATATACCCATTTTAAATGTATAAAAGTCTAACTATACATCGGCTGCCAAAATTTTCGGGTTTTATCTAACTTTACGGACCCGTTTCTCGCAAACCAAAACTGGTCTCGGTTCGTTTCTTACGCCTACAGAAAGATAATCGAGTCTATTTTACAGATTTATGGGCCTCATAGTTTCAAAATTTTCGTAACACATGAGAAATTACCCTTTTACCCTTAGTTACCAAACTTATTTTTCCTATATTTTTTACCGAAGAATGCTACAACCACACCATTTTTATAAACAAATTCTCACACCATAATATGACATACAATTATTGGTATTGAAAACAAGAAAGATAAAATATAGTCAATGATAATTGGTCCATCACATTTGCCACATCATGGTGTGAGAATTTGTTTGTAAAAATGGTGTGGTTGTAGCATTCCTCTTTTTTACCACCCTGGAAAACGGACGTATCTTCCAAACCGTACATCTGTTGAGGCTGGTTCACGCGGAAAAATTTAAGTTAGACTATTATCTATAAGTTTTAGTAACAAAAATGGGGGTTTCTATAAAATATTTAGACTTATAATCAAATGAAAATTTTTGTTCGGTTTCCGACCACTTTCACCGTTTATTTTGTAGAAAATCATCGGATTCGATTCAACCAGCCAAACGAAGCTAAGACATAGGCCTAGGTCCCTATATTTTTACAAAACATCACAGGTCACCAATATTTCCAGAACATCCTCTAAACCTACTGATCTAAAACAGTCCCGAAATTAGTGTTGCAAATCCACCTTTATCAAGTTTTATAGCTTTTAAATATGAAGTACAATGCCACATTTTTTTACAAATACACAATAAAGAATATAATTACATGGTAATATGGTAGGTACATCAAAAATAAAATACTTTTACAAAGAAAAATTATAGAGAACAATTTGGAATATCAACCTTACAAAAGATGGAAAATGGAGATGATTAACAACAATCTTTAACCCTCTCTTGCTCTAGCAATAAATTTGACCAAACAACACTTGGAATAAACCTTGTAAGAGCTTCAATAACCTTCTTAGTTTAGCCCTAAATCTCTAAAATAAACCCTTAATCATAATCCTTCTGGAGTCTTGATAAATCTAACCAAACCAAAATCAAAACCCTACATATCAACCCACTACTTTTAACCACCAATATAATTTTTATAATCTTAGCAAGGACTTTTATAATCCATTTCAAATCATCCCCTAAACCTTATGAGAATGATGATGTCTTGAATGAAAACGAACCACGAGGCTAGTAAGGATGATGAAACAAGCATTTTTTTTGTGTTTTTCTTATGTTTAATCAATATTTTTGATATGATTTGTGTGGTGTTTGTTCTTGACAAAAATTTTGAGAGAGATGAGGAAGAAGATACATATTTTTGAGTGTAAGAGAGAATAGGGAAGAGTGTGTAAGATAGGGAGAGAGTTATGAGATGAAATGATAAGGTATTGGAAGTGTAAAAAGGGGTTAAGTGTAAGAGTGGGTTAAATGATGGATTGGGAGTTCCAAGAGGGAGGGGGACAGCAACAAGCAAGAAAAAGGGGAGGCATATCTGATTTTTATTTATTTGGGTTATAGTTTATGAGTATAAGTGTATATATATATATATATATTAAGTTGTATGTATGTATTTGGTAATGTATAGGTTAAGTATGAAATGTAAAGTGTAAGTATTATGGTGTAAGTGTAAGTAGATTTAAATTATGTGTGATGTGACTTAATAAGATGTTATTTGATGAGATTTAACCATATTGGGTATTCGTTTGGTTACTATTTTAGTGAAACTTCAAAACGTAAGGTTTACGCGTGATATCGGGTTTATGGGAGAATCTTACAAGTTATAATGAATGAAGTGACCTAAGTTCACAAAGGTGAAAGACTTACACTTATATTTTTCATTATTGATATTGTTCTAATGACCTTTGAGTATATCGTTGACCTAACGACACTTTTCTAAGATCGTGCGTAAAAGGCACATTTCTATACTAGGGTTCCTAGTAATAGAAAGTTATGCACAAAATGACCCAAATAATATAACAAGAGTTATAACATTTAGGATACTTTTAAAAAAAATTGCGTAGGATACGTAGACGGATGTTAAATTTAACGACGGACTCACTTTTACTAAACGTTTTACTATGAACGCGCGATAACTTATCTGGTAAATCGTAAAAAGTAAATTTTTACTCAAAAGTAAAATAAATAATAAAGTATGAATTAAAATAATGACCTGGAATTTACGAAGTATTACAGTCACCCCCCGTTAAGGGAACTTGGTCCCCAGAGTTTAACTGGTGACGTCAGCTGGCGGAGTATTCGAGAAAACGTAAAGGTACTTGCAATACTTATATATATATATATATATATATTGTTCTAATAATACCTTTGATCAATGTTGACCAAAACGACACTTTTCTAACGATCGTGCGTAAACGGCACATTCTATACTAGGGATCCTAGGAAATAGAAAGTTATGCCCAAAATACCCACATAATATAACAAGAGTTATAACAATTAGGATACATTTAAAAAAAATTGTCGTAGGATACGTAAACGGATGTTCAATTTATAACGACGACATCACTTTTACTAAACGGTTTTAACCTATGACCGCGCGATACTTATCTGGTAAAACGTAAAAAGTATATTTATTAACCTCAAAAGTTACAAATAAATAATAACGTATGAATTAAAATAAGGACCTGGCACTTTACGAAGTATTACATCACCCCCCTTAAGGGAACTTGGACCCCAAGTGTTTAACCTGGTACGTCACTGTCGGGAGTATTCGAGAAAACGTTCGAGGTACTTGCATTACTTCTATAAATAAATTATATATATATATATATATATATATATATATATATATATATATATATAGACGCAAAATTTTGCTTCTTAGAAATATAAGCAAAAAATTAATTTCGACAATTTTTAAGATGACTATTCTCAGCATAACATGGTATTTTTTGAATTATACATAGGTGATCCGGCTATGTATAATTAAGGACAAACAATGACATGCTCATTTTTGTCAAACTAAAGTAATGTATAAGGTAGTATCAAATGGTTTTATATTTTACTAAAATATTCATATAGCGAGAACAAAGTAGTTTATAAGATGAAAACAAGAAGGTTTGTAGGATGACCGTAAAATAGTTTACAAGATGTTAGCAAAATGGTTTATAGGATGGTTATAAAAATGTTTATAAGATTTTTACAATCTATATAGTAGTTTGCATAATTTAGTAGAGTATTAAAATGTAAACGACGGATTTGTCATAACACATAGTTTTATAGAAACATTAAAATGAAACATCCAACGATACAATGAAATTCATAGGAAAATACTAATAAATTTTTCTTAGGAAATATAGTCCTAGAATATCTTCAACTTAGGTCTTATAAAAGGAAAAGATTCCTCTTTAAGCGTTAGCGTCGGTAGTTGGTGGGGTGTCAGCAGCAGGGGACCTTACTCCAACAGTCCCTTTCTAGATGACCTGTTCTCTGACACTTTCTGCACTTGGGAGGGCACTGACCGCTATGATGCAAATTACATCAGTTGCATAGTGGTTGGTTCCCAAGATAACCTTTTCCCTCAGCTGGGGTAGCAACATAAGCTTTGGCAACTTCGTGCCTTTGATTTAGCTGGTGGTGGTGAGAGTTGTTATGGTTGTTGTTGTTGTTATCTTTATGTTGCTCTTCCCACTTCCTTTTGTTGCTATCACTAATTCTTGCAGCTTTGAATCGTATCGCTTGATTTATTAAACTGTGAGCCATACGAATGACTTCGTGTGCGGTAGCAGGTTTTGATGATGTCACATTTCCTTGAATTTTATCTGGAATCCCCCAAACATACCTTTCAATCTTTTTATACTCCGAAGTAAGCACCGATGGGCACAATGTGGCTAATTTGTGAAAACGGTTTGTATACCCTTCAATATCATCTCCTTTCAATGTTAAACCCAGATTTCTTGTTCCATTCTTTGCAGCTCATTCCTCGGACAGTATTTGTCGGTCATCATCTGTTTAAATTCAGTCCAGAGGATTTGATTGGCAGCATCGATCCCCAAAGAATGGACATAACCATTCCACCATGTCAAAGCACGACCTTGCAACATGCACGCCCCATACTTAACCTTATCTTCATTAGCACATTTAATAATCTGAAAATTTGATTCTAGCTTTTCGATCCATCTACTGAGTCCAACAGCACCTTTTGTTCCATTTTTTGTAAGAGGATTGCAACCTAAAAATTCTTTATAAGTACACCCGCGAGCTTCATGTGCTATATTTCCTCCAGTGTTTCCTGCTCCGGCTCCTCTAACATTTTCTCATGCTCCTCCTACTCCTCCTGGGTTGGTTCGATTTCTCTCATACTCAGCAATAGCTTCAGCTACCTGATTTCCCATGATTCTTTCAACAGCCCTTCGTCTCAATCGTCTAGGTGGCATGATTCTATCAACACACAAATACGCTATTCAATAAGAATTTATATAATATCCAAGATTGAGATACATAATAATAATAAAAGAATTGAGATGGAATGTGAATATAAACAACCATAGAAATAAATGATGCGTCATAAAGCAACATAATTTTCATTACAACATAAGCCGCGTTGTTTTACAAAATGTGCTAAGACTAGAGCAACCAGCAGCATAACGCCTACTAACTATGACTCTCAGTTTAGTGGAAGTACAAAAGTTTAATACTAGTCAATACATAAATCATGAAGCAGCAGATCTATAGGCGATATTTGTGATGACTGATCATGAAATCCTCGAGTCTCCTGAAACTCTCTCGGTCCTGTGGTGGGACATCTTACTCTGTCTAAGCTCCTCCTAAACCAAACCCAAATGGCGCTCAATCCTATCACGAGCCTCTTTCGTATCCCTCACTGTGTTACGAAGCCTCGTCTCAATGATCTCCAACATCTAACCCTAGCACGCAGTGTAATCCTCTCTGCCTTGGCAGCCCTCTCTCTCTGAACCCTCAGCTTTTCCTCGATCTCCTCCAACCTCTAAGTGGGCATCTTTAACAAATGCTCACGCATACCTTGTATCGCCCCCCCGTGCTCAACTAGTCTCACAACAATAGTCGACACGAGAAAGACAGCTAGAGTAACGGGCTCAGGGTGAACAACATCAACACCAATCTGGATCATATCCCCATCACTCTCCTCGGCCTCAGTCTCAATCTCAGCCTCAGCCTCAATATCCATATATATGTTTTGATCCTTCTCAGGAAAGTAAACTACATGGTCAGGGAATGCGGGCTCTGGCTCAGGTGCCCCAGGTAAGTGATCAGGTAAAACAGGTGCATTGTCTGGTAAAGCAGGTAAGTGATCGGGAAAAGCAGGATTCGCCATAATACTCTGAAAATAAAAGTACATAAATAACAAGAAAATATTTATTTAAGTATTCATATAAATAACCTTTATATAAATTAAATAGTAATGCCTTTATAGATAAGCATAAAAAATCAAGAATAGTCAATATTTATATAAATTATTTTTATATAAATAAATAGTGATACTCTAGAAGATAAGTGTAAGAGATCGAAAAGAAAATCGAGTGCTTATATAAATATCCTTTATATAATACCAATAGTGATGCTCGAGGGAGTAAATATAAGAAATCAGGAAGTATAAGCGCACGGATATCGGATAAAACAATGAGAGACTCTTAATATAAAAAATAGTTATAGATAGGTACTAAATGCAACCTAGTTTTCTATAACCAGTAGCTCTGATACAAATCTGTAACACCCCCAAAATCGAATAGCAGTGGAAGGTAACCGGGGGTGATACTTCATAGCACAAAGTACAAGTTACAGAGAACGACCTCTAAATGAGACGTTTTGAAAAGTTACATATTCGATATTTTTAAACATCAGAGTTTACAAAAAGAAGTCCCAACAGTTTTAACAAAACACGATGTTTTCAAAATAAAGTTTTATCGAATGTGATAATATGCAGAGTCTTCAAAATATATCCGTGCGACTTTCTTCTAAGACAACACCTTAAGGACCTGAGATAAACATGCTAAAAATGTCAACAAATAATGTTGAGTGAATTCATAGGTTTTATAATTTAAAACAGTGGACTGCGAGATTTCAAGTAATAGTAGACTAATGAAACACATTCAAAAGTCGAAAGCATGTTTGACTTAATGTAACCCAAAAAGTCATAAAATATTTATTATTGCACTAAGCTCATGACATCGAACCTTAACAAGTTATGCAAATCCTACCCAGATTGTGCCCCGAGACTGGATGTTCAGCCAAACATCCCAATACCTCAAATGTTAAATGCGTCCGTTTGACGTGGCACTAGTTGTTACATACCCGAACATGGATTGTCAGTCTCAATAGATCTATTCACAACACTTACGTTTACTTTACTAGTAATTAAAGGCTTATGATTTCAGGGGACTTAAATGACAGTAGTGGTACTTAGGCAATAATATCCAGGCCTAGCATATAATTTTAGTACTTGCATCCAAATGTAAAAATAGCATTTATCTCCCCCGTGGAGTTTGTAAAACAATTAATAAGAAAATGGGCTATGAACGCACCTTTTAGCGATATGATAAGAGTTAACGGAATAAACGTCGGATATATCGAGATAATCCTAGGTGCAGCCTAGAAGTAATGATGCGTCTTAGAATATAAAATATTATGCAACAAATATAGACAAGTTTTATAAAAAAATCTTTTTATAAAATGTATGGCATTGTACTCTAGTGTTTTAAGTTTTTATAAAATATAATCGGGACCAATAATACAATATCCTATTTAATAATTATAACCTAAAACAAGTATTTAGATAAGTTATTACAATCCCAAATACATATAACCATTTTAAATGTCTAAAAGTCCAACTATACATGGGCTGCCAAAATTTTTGGGTTTTATCTAACTTCACGGACCCGTATGTCGCAAACCAAAATTGGTCTCGGTTTGGTTCTTACGCCTACAAAAAGGTGATCGAGTTTATTTTACAGATTTGTGGGCCCTATAGTTTCAAAATTTTAATAACACATGTGAAATTACCATTTTAGCCTTAGTTACCAAAACTTATTTTTCCTAGATTTTTTACCGTATAGGGAAAACAGACGTATCTCCCAAAGCGTACATCCGTTGAGGCTGGTTTACACGGAAAAATTTAAGTTAATCTATTATTTACAAGTTTTAGTTTTACAAAAATAGGGGTTTCTATACAAAATTTTGAACTTATAATCAAATGAAAATCTGTGTTCGGTTTCCGACCACTTTCACCGTTTATTTTGTAGAAAAATCATCGGGTATCAATACGCTTTGATTCAACCGGCCAAACGAAGCTAAGACATAGGCCTAGGTCTCTATATTTTCCCAAAACATCACAGGTCAACAATATTTCCAGAACATCCTCTAAATCTACTGATGTAAAACAGTCGCGGAATTAGTGTTGCAAATCCACCTTAATCAAGTTTTATAAATTTAAAATATGAAGTACAATGCCACATTTTTACAAATACACAATAAAGAATATAATTACATGGTAATAAAGTAGGTACATCAAAAATAAAATGCTTTTACACGAAAAAATTATAGAGAACAATTTGGAATAGCAACCTTACAAAAGATGGAAAAATGGAGATGATTAACAACAATCTTTAACCATCTCTTGCTCTAGCACTAAATTTACCCAAATAGCACTTGGAATAACCCTTGTAAGAGATTCAATAACCTTCTTAGTTCAGCCATTAATCTCTAAAATAAACCCTTAATCATTATCCTTCTTGGAGTCTTGATAAATCTAACCAAACCAGAATCAAAACCCAAATTATCAACCCACTACTTTTAACCACCAATATAATTTTTATAATCTTAGCAAGGACTTTTATAATCCCTTTCAAATCATCCCCTAAACCTTATGAGAATGATAATGTCTTGAATGAAAACGAACCAATAGGCTTGTTAAGGATGATGAAACAAGCCTTTTTTGATGTTTTTCTTGTGTTTAATCAAGATTTTTGATATGATTTGTGTGGTGTTTGTTCTTGGCTGAATTTTAGAGAGAGGTAAGGAAGAAGATACAGATTTTTGAGTGTGAGAGAGAACAAGGAAGAGTGTGTGAGATAGGGAGAGAGTTATGAGATGAAGTGATGAGGTATTAGAAGTGTAAAAAGGGGTTAAGTGTAAGAGTGGGTTAAATGATGGATTAGGAGTTCCAAGGGGGGTAGGGAGACGGCTACAAGCAAAGAAAAATGAGAGATATATCTAATTTATATTTATTTGGGTTATAGTTTGTGAGTATAAGTATATATATTAAGTTTTATGTATGTATTTGGTAATGTATAGGTTAAGTATGAAATGTAAAGTGTAAGTATTATGGTGTAAGTGTAAGTTGATTTTAATTATGTGTAATGTGACTTAATAAGATGGTGTAAGTGTAAGTTGATTTCAATCTAGTGTAAGTGTATTTGGGTGTTCGTTTGGTTACTATTTTAGTGAAAGTTCAAGACGTAAGGTTTACGCGCGATATCGTGTTTACCGGAGAATCTTACAAGTTATAATGAACGAAGTGACCTAAGTTCACAAAGGTGAAAGACTTACAATTATTTTTTTCATTATTAACATTGTTCTAATGACCTTTGAGTATATCGTTGACCTAACGGCACTTTCCTAAAATCGTACATACAAGGCAGATTTCTAGACTAGGGTTCCTAGAAATAGAAAGTTATGCACACAATGACCCAAATAATATAACAAGAGTTATAACATTTGAGATTCTTTTGAAAAAAATAATAAATTACGTAGGACACGTAGACGGATGCTAAATTTAACGACGGGATCACGTTTAATAAACGTTTTACTACGAACGTGTGGTAACTTATCCGGTAAATCGTAAAAAGTAAAATTTTACTCAAAAGTAAAATAAATAATAAAGTATGAATTAAAATAATGATCTGGAATTTACGAAGTATTACAATACAGATTATAGCTACCAAATTAACTACACATCAGGAAAAATTAGTAAAAGCCCAAACACTCACTTATTGCTAACCAAAACGCAGAAGTTCAAGACTAATAACATTAGTACATTATTATCTTAACAACCTACTAATAACACATCAAGCTAAAAGCACATCAGCAATCGAAATATGCTCAAACCAAACTCCTCAATAATCGGGGCACTAACCATTTCATCAAACACTTAACACACATCACCAACACAAACCCGTTAACTAAATTAAAAACCAACAAAAACTATCCTAAAACTTAAGTAACTTTTCATATGTATTAATATAAATAAGTAATTTACAATGCATAACGCCTCAAAACACATTATTACCAATCAATCTCTTTTCTCCCCGTTTGTTGCCACTCCAATGGAGGTGCACCGACGTCAGTGCAAATTAGATTCAAGATGCCTAAAATCGAAAGGAAAAAAATCAAAAATATAGGAACACTTAAAATCAGAAATTTATCATAAAGCCATCCAAAAACACCAATATCATTAAAAGCCAAAACCCTAAATCTAAAAAGAAATCTGAAACAAAAGATCAAATTTTGAAAATTACAATATACAATAAATTAAACACTTATTCAAAATCATAAAGAAATACAACATGAATTAATTCAAAATTAAAAAGAAGCAGAGCATAAATTATAAAAAAAAATACCTTCTTGATTGAAGGAAATCGTTTTGGTTTGTGTGTGTGTTTTTTTTGGGTAAAGGGTTTCCTCGGTTGGTGTATGTGTTGACCTTGATTTGTGGTGGGAGGTGAAGCCGCTGATATAGAAGCGATGGATTTTGATCATGAATTATCGAGAATAAGGGAGGGGTGGATGTATAAGAATGATTGATTTGGAGCCATGCCAGACTGATAAATACTGCCCAAACAAACAAACCTAAGTAGCTCAAAGAAAAAAATACGGGCTTTTATTCCCATCCGTAATGGGGATTAGTATTATGTTGAATGATGAGCTGATAGGTTTTTTTAAAATAGAGAGAATTGCAAAAATAGTCTTTGTGGTTTGACCAAATTACACGTTTAGTCTGCCGAGTATCAAAATTGCAAATAACTTCCATGTGGCAAACCGTTGGTTCTACTTTTGATCATTTATCGAACTGAAATGAATAAAATACACCTTTGTTCTTTTTTTCATTTTCCATTTGAATTTATATTTTTCTTTAAAACTAAAACTCATCATCATCATCCTCAATTCATCAAATACCGAAACAAACAAATACAAACTTTCTTTTTAACAAATTCAACAACAAATCTTATCCTACCTCATACACACTCACCCGCAAATCTTATCATTCCTCATAAAAAGAAACCTTCTCTCACTCCCAAAATTCAAAAGATCCAGATCCACTCAAAAGCTATATTCAAGTCTTATCACTATTATTCTTCCCATCTCAGAAACACATCACATAAAAAAATCAAAATCCCAAATCACTTTTTCATAACCCATATCCTATCTCATCCCTTTAAAATCAGATCAACACAACACAAATCTTATCATCTTCAACAACACACAAATCTTACAACCACTCATAATCTTTTGTAAATTACGGCAACAACATCACAGCAGCAACGACCCACTATCACTACCAACTCACAGAAATGTCGAAAAAGCCCCTCGATTTATGACTGATTGGAGAAAGCTTTTAATGTTGGAAGTTACGAATGTTTTAAAAGGCGTTCCACCGTTGGTTGTCCAGCTGACGTGGCTATCAGATCGTTCCGTGGTTTTGAGGTATTTTGCTGAGTTAGTCACTGGCCGCAATTCCGTGGGATTTAAACCGAACCCCATTTGGGAGAGACACCTGCTTGATCCGAAAAAGTATATATTCGAACCGAGTCAGATTTGTCACCCTGAGTTTAACCGAGTCACCAACCATTGTAAGTCACCGAAAAAGTATACATTCGAGGTAGTGGGTCGTTGTTGTTGTGATGTTGTTGCCGTAATCTTTTGCAAAATAATATTTTCAACTCATATTATTTCATTTAGGCTGTTTTTTTAATATATAAATGTTGAAAATATAAAGTTGTTGTTTAATGAGTTTTTTTTTGTTTCAGGGAATTTGGCGTCGTGGAGTTTTTGTGCGAGTTATGTGATTTGAAATGGGTCGAGAATCACAATAGCTTTCGATGCATCAAGTGAAAACAAAGATGTGGGATTTGAAATGGGGTGGTTGTGGTCATGGTTTACTGCGATATGGGGTGGTTGTGATATGTGTTGTAGTGATGGTGATGGTGATGTGGTGGTAGGTTTGGGTTAATGTGTTTTACGTGCTGATGGTGTTGATGATAAAAGATAAAGATAAATGTGTTGTTTAAAAGAAAAAAAATTAAAAAAAATAGTGGGGTATTTTAGTCATTTCAGTTCGATAAAGGACTAAAAGTGGAACTAAAGGTTTGCCACACGGACGTTTTTTGCAATTTCGATACTCGGCGGATCAAACGTGCAATTTGGCCAAACCACAAGGACTATTTTTGCAATTCTTTCTAAAAATATATGTTAAAATAAAGGTTTATAATAAAGACTTTGAAAGAATATATATATATATATAGGGGGCTTTCTTTACAGCACCAATCTTAGTACGAGAACTGACAGAACTACCAAAAACATACATGCACGTCTTTTAAAAATCAAAAAAATACATGAAAATCATCAATAATCGTAAGAATTCACCTATGTTCTTCAGTATCATCATGAACTATTCCTCTTCTTTCACAAAAACTTTACACACGGCCGCAATATTTGTCGTATGCACACACTCCTTATTAAGAACATACCTGCACACCTTCAAAAGAAAAAATTTTGTATTTCTAATTTCTTATCTAATTCTTTAGAACAACTTAAGTATTAAAAAAACATAAATGTTGTATTTTAGAACAATATGTGCCATAAAGATCCAATTATTGAAGACGTGCATAGCATTTTATGGTGATTATGTCATTTCTGCACTAAGAATGGTGCTGAAAAGATAGTTACACCATATATATATAAATAGTATATATATATATATATTATATATATAAATATATATATATATATATATATATATTATATATATAAATATTATAGACTATTCCTTTTTCAGAACCATTCTTAGTGCGAGAACTGACAGAAACCACCAAAAACATACATGCACGCCTTTTAAAAATCAAAAAAATACATGAAAATCATGAATAATCGTAAGAAATTCCACCTATGTTCTTCAGTATGAAATATGTAATATGGAAAGTAACATCCATCCGATTACATAGTGAATCGAAAGGAACTAATCCTCTTCTGTCACAAAAACCTACACAAACACGACAAAGAAACAAAACACGGCCGGCAATATTAGTTGTTGAGTCGCCTTATAAGAACATACATGCACACCATTCAAAAAAAAATTTATATTTTGTCAATTTCTTATCAAATTATTTAGTAACAACTATTTTTTTTTAAAAACAAAATATGTTGTTTTTTAGAACTATGTGCAAAAAAAATACGAATTATTGAAGGCGTGCCTGCAAGTTTTTGTGTTCTTTCAGTTCATCGCACTAAGAATGTTCTTAACAGAAAGTCAACAACTATATATATATATTAAAATATATATAAATATTATAATATATATATATATATATATATATATATATATATATATAACATTTGCATAAGTTAAAGGTTATAAGTGAAAACTTCATAAGGTGCACAAAAATTATAGGTCCATCAGGGTTCTAAAAGGCACGTCATGGTGCCACTAAGGCCTCGTAAAGGTGCGAGGCGTAACCTCCACGCTACGCAATAGACTAAGGCGTAGGCTTAAGGCGTGGCGTGAGATGAAAAGTGAAAAAAGGTGATAAAGCGCGATAATGCATGATGCGTGGAGGCTTTTTTAAATTCAATTTCGATAAAAATCATTTTTTTATAGAAATGAAAATGATTACATGCAAAGATAGTTTCTTGACTTTGTTCAGTATCTATGACACTTTTTGTAAACTCAATATATTTGAAATATGATATAAATATATAAATTTATAAATATTTTTATATTTTGTGCCGCTTTAAGTCACGTCTTAGAAAACGTCATGACTCGCCATGACTCCTAAGACGTGAGGCTTGACCATAACGTCATGCCACGCCTCACGCTATTTATAACCTTGCGAACACCAATATTACCTATGTTTGCAAAGGAAACAAAAATTAACCCGTATTTGCAAACAAATTTGAAATCAGCACAAAACTACTCGAATCATGAATTAGTACCAAAGTAGGGTCTATTATATACTTACTTTGTAGTCATGCATACCCTGGCTTCCTTCCATGTGAATTATATGATACGACCCGGTTAAGGGTTGTATCGGGATAGGGCACCACTTCAAGCGTGTGTTGGCTCCGTCAAAAAATAGAAGAGAAGATTAGAGAATTATTTATCTTAGACTTTGATTGATTGATTATATTGATGAAAACTATTCGGTATTTATACCGAATAAAACACAATAACTTGTTTCACAAGTTGACTCACAAGATAACTCCTATAATAACACAAGATTCTTTCCTAAACAATGACAAACAAAATACGAGATACTTTCCTAAACAATAGACCAACATAATAAACTAAAATAATAAACTATAATAATTTCCTAACCCTTGTATTTCTAAGATCCTGTATTGTTTACAAATGATCCTATAAACATATACACATGGGCATACATGCGGTTGGGGGGGGGGGGGGGGGGGGGGGGGTAGTTGTATACAAACTAAGTCGGGCCAAGCCCATAAGTAGCATACTACGCTAACACGCCTCCCGCAGTTGGAGCGGGAGAGGAACGAACGCTCAAACTGGAGCGAAACTCATCAAACAAAGCAGTAGGTAAACCCTTCGTAAAAATATCTGCATACTGATAACGAGAGGGAACATGAAGTACATAAATATGGCCTATAGAAACCAAGTCACGGACAAAATGAATATCAATCTCAATGTGCTTCGTCCGTTGATGTTGAACCGGGTTAGAAGATAAATAAACAACACTCACATTATCACAATAAACAAGTGTGGCAGTGGATAATGGAGAGTGAAGTTCCCGCAATAAATTACGTAACCAGCAAGTCTCGGCAACAGTATTAGCAACGCCCCGATACTCAGCCTCAGCACTCGACCGAGATATAGTAACCTGGCGCTTAGAGGACCCAGAGAGAGGAGATTGTTGCCAAGAAAACACACAGACCCCCGAAGTGGAACGTCGGTAGTTTGGGGGGGTGCAACCCGCCCAGTCAGCATCAATATGCCAATCAAAGACGACGTAGATGATGAATAAAGCTGTAATCCAAAATCAAGACTACCCCGAACATATCGCAAAATCCACTTGAGAGCTGAGAAGTGCGGCTCTTGAGGATCATGCATAAAAAGACAAACCGCAGAAACAGTGAAAGAGAATATTCTGTCTAGTAAATGTACTAAAACTGAAAGCATCTACTAAACTAACGGCGATATAGAGTCGGATTCGAAACAGGATCACCATCATCGGCAAGCATAGGAAACCGTGTCCAACGGTAGTGCGGCCGTGAAATTACATGTAAGCATACCTGCACGCTCAAGTATCTCAGTGGCATACTTCTGTTGGGAGAGAAACATCCCAGAAGAATTGCGAGTCACAAAAATCCCCAGGAAATAATTAAGCGGGCCAAGATCAGTCATAGAGAACTCCTTATGTAAAGAAGTAATAACCTGCTGAAGAAAAGCTGTGGTGGAGGGAGTCAACACAATATCATCAACATATAACAGTAAATAAGCAATATCAGTCCCCTGGCGATAAATAAAGAGTGATGTATCACAATGACTGTGCTGAAAATCAACCCTAGTAGCATAGGCTGCAAACCGCTGAAACCAAGCCCCAGGAGCCTGCTTAAGCCCATAGAGAGACCGTTGTATTAAGGCAAACATAACCGGATGCCTGATGGTCAAACGAAAACCAGGGGCAGATCATATAGACAGTCTCAGCCAAATACCATGTAAAAATGCATTCTATTGACAACAAGGACTGATGGACAGGGCCAATGTCTGCGAAACACAAGGCTGAGTAC
Organism: Tanacetum coccineum; assembly: GCA_026074375.1. Taxonomy (NCBI): domain Eukaryota; kingdom Viridiplantae; phylum Streptophyta; class Magnoliopsida; order Asterales; family Asteraceae; genus Tanacetum; species Tanacetum coccineum. The sequence continues at coordinate 4,730 of BQNB010013073.1, read as the reverse complement.
AGTACGTATAGTGGCCGGCTTAACAACCGGACTAAAAGTCTCATCAACTTGATACCTGCAAGCTGAGTGTTGCCATTCACCACAAGGCGAGCCTTGTAGCGATTGAAACTACCATATGCATTATGCTTATGCCTAAAGAGCCACATGGAACGAACAATGTTCGCGTCGAGTGGTTTAGGCACAAGAATCCAAGTTTATTTTTAATTAAAGCAATATATTCATCAATCATAGCACGATACCAATGGGGGTCTTTAAACGCGTGGGTGTAGGATTTGGGAAATGGTGAAATGGTGGACACAAGCATAGTGTAACGTTGTGTAGGACGGTTAGAACCCACACAGAAGTGAGTGGCCATGGAGTATTCGACCACGGTTTCGGGTTGTGGGTTTAAGGATGCAGAGTATTATTCATTGTTGAGGCAGTGGCATGTTGAGTGGGTTGAATTTGGCCAGTGGGTGGGAGATTAAATGTTGGGCCGGTGTAGGGAGAATGGGGAGTGGGCTGAGAAGTGGTGTTAGTGGGTCGTGAAGGAGTAGGGGGTATGATGGGCCGCGGTGTATGGGCTGGTGGAATGTGTTAAATTGTCAATTTGGAACAAAGGGGCACAGGGTTTTGTTTGGTGAAATACAAAATACGAGATACTTTCCTAAACAATAGACCAAAATAATAAACTATAATAATTTCCTAACCATGGGTGTATCATTCCCCACTCCTTCACAACCACCTTGTCCTCAAGGTGATGTCTTGAAAATTCTCTTGATTCCGGAATCCCATATTCTTCCTTGAATAAATAGGAACTCTTTTGAATGGTTCTTCACATAAAACTGAAAAACAACCAAACGAGCTGCGAGCTAGGGTGGTAGCCAAGCACCATAAACCTTTGCAAGTTCTCTAATCTTTGTGGTCGCTTCGGATTTAGCCTTCTTAAATTCCTCATCTTTAATTTTTAGAGCCTACTTAGTTTTATAATGTTTCTTCTTCTGATTAACGGTAAATTTTTGAGGATCATGAAGCTTTGGGTTTAGATCAAGCATCTTCTTCTTTAAATCCTTTGATGTGGTTTCTAAAGCCTCCCTAAAATTGCTCTTTAACTGCAACTCCATTGGAAGTTTCTCTACCTGATTCTTCAACTCATGAACCTGTGTATGATCTTTTTTTATCTCTTCATTAGCATCTAAGGACCCTTTTGCATCAAGTGAATCTACTTCACTTTGCAATGATGTAATGGTATCTGCTGTCTCATTAATGGTCTGCTCAGAAACTTGTTGATCTTTAACATTCTTGCGTTCTTCATCTTTAACGTTTTCGATCTCTTGATCATCAGCCTTTTTCATTTCTTGTTTATCATTCACGTTAGGATCTTTTTTATCACCACCATTATTATCGACTGCTTGGTTATTTGTGTCTTCAAAACAGGCCTTGATGATACAAGCCAACGAAAACACGTCGCCCAGCGTAGTTGGTCTTGATGCCAGATTTAATTCCCTTTGTAAGTGAAGTTTAAGCCCAGAGATATAAAAAGGGATAAGTAAAGATTGGGGAATCCCCGTCACTCGGTTAATAAGCATCTCAAACTCATTCTGATATTCGGTCACTGTACCCATTTGCAAGAGCTTAGATAATGCATATTTTGCCTTCGGATCGCTGCCGTCCGATGCCATGAACAAAAACTCAAAACAAAAACAATTTTTTTGATGAATAGTAACCGATGAATAGTACTCTGTAAATAGTAACTCGTGAATAGTGTTTTTTTTAACCTGAATCGAAAACCCTCTCAACGAGAGCTCCAATGAAAGCACCAATTGATACGACCCGGTTAAGGGTTGTATCGGGATAGGGCATCACTTCAAGCGTGTGCTGGCTCCGTCAGAAAATAGATGAGAAGATTAGAGAATTATTTATCTTAAACTTTGATTGATTGATTATATTGATGAAAACTATTCGGTATTTATACCGAATAAAACACAATAACTTGTTTCACAAGTTGACTCACAAGATAACTCCTATAATAACACAAGATTCTTTCCTAAACAATGACAAACAAAATACGAGATACTTTCCTAAACAATAGACCAACATAATAAACTAAAATAATAAACTATAATAATTTCCTAACCATGGGTGTATCATTCCCCACTCCTTCACAACCACCTTGTCCTCAAGGTGATGTCTTGAAAATTCTCTTGATTCCGGAATCCCATATTCTTCCTTGAATAAATAGGAACTCTTTTGAATGGTTCTTCACATAAAGCTGAAACACAACCAAACGAGCTGCGAGCCAGGGTGGTAGCCAAGCACCATAAACCTTTGCAAGTTTTCTAATCTTTGTGGTCGCTTCGGACTTAGCCTTCTTAAATTCCTCATCTTCAATTTTTAGAGCATACTTAGTTTTATAATGTTTCTTCTTCTGATCAACGGCAAATTTTTGAGGATCATGAAGCGTTGGGTTTAGATCAAGCATCTTCTTCTTTAAATCCTTTGACGTGGTTTATAAAGCCTCCCTAAAATTGCTCTTTAACTGCAACTCAATTGGAAGTTTCTCTACCTGATTCTTCAACTCATGAACCTGTGTATGATCTTTTTTTATCTCTTCATTAGCATATAAGGACCCTTTTGCATCAAGTGAAGCTACTTCACTTTACAATGATGTAATGGTATCTACTGTCTCATTAATGGTCTACTCATAAACTTGTTGATCTTTAACATTCTTGCGTTCTTCATCTTTAACGTTTTTGATCTCTTGATCATCAGCCTTTTTCACTTCTTGTTTATCATTCACGTTAGGATCTTTTTTATCACCACCATTATTATCGACTTCTTGGTTATTTGTGTCTTCAAAACGGGCCTTGATGATACGAGCCAACGAAAACACGTCACCCAGCGTAGTTGGTCTCGATCCTAGATTTAATTCCCTTTGTAAGTGAAGTTTAAGCCCAGAGATATAAAAAGGGATAAGTAAAGATTAGGGAATCCCCGTCACTCGGTTAATAAGCATCTCAAACTCATTCTGATATTCAGTCACTGTACCCATTTGCAAGAGCTTAGATAATGCATATTTCGCCTTCGGATCGCTGCCATCCGATGCCATGAACAAAAACTCAAAACAAAAATAATTTTTTTGATGAATAGTAACCGATGAATAGTACTTTATGAATAGTAACTCGTGAATAGTGTTTTCTGTTACCTGAATCGAAAACCCTCTCAACGAGAGCTCTAATGAAAGCACCAATTGATACAACCCGGTTAAGGGTTGTATCGGGATAGGGCATCACTTCAAGCGTGTGCTGGCTCCGTCAGAAAATAGATGAGAAGATTAGAGAATTATTTCTCTTAAACTTTGATTGATTGATTATATTGATGAAAACTATTCGGTATTTATACCGAATAAAACACAATAACTTGTTTCACAAGTTGACTCACAAGATAACTCCTATAATAACACAAGATTCTTTCCTAAACAATGACAAACAAAATACGAGATACTTTCCTAAACAATAGACCAACATAATAAACTATAATAATTTCCTAACCATGGGTGTATCATTCCCCACTCCTTCACAACCACCTTGTCCTCAAGGTGATGTCTTGAAAATTCTCTTGATTCCGGAATCCCATATTCTTCCTTGAATAAATAGGAACTCTTTTGAATGGTTCTTCACATAAAGCTGAAAAACAACCAAACGAGCTGCGAGCCAGGGTGGTAGCCAAGCACCATAAACCTTTGCAAGTTTTCTAATCTTTGTGGTCGCTTCGGACTTAGCCTTCTTAAATTCCTCATCTTCAATTTTTAGAGCATACTTAGTTTTATAATGTTTCTTCTTCTGATCAACGGCAAATTTTTGAGGATCATGAAGCGTTGGGTTTAGATCAAGCATCTTTTTCTTTAAATCCTTTGACGTGGTTTCTAAAGCCTCCCTAAAATTGCTCTTTAACTGCAACTCCATTGGAAGTTTCTCCACCTGATTCTTCAACTCATGAACCTGTGTATGATCTTTTTTTATCTCTTCATTAGCATCTAAGGACCCTTTTGCATCAAGTGAAGCTACTTCACTTTGCAATGATGTAATGGTATCTGCTGTCTCATTAATGGTCTGCTCAGAAACTTGTTGATCTTTAACATTCTTGCGTTCTTCATCTTTAACGTTTTCGATCTCTTGATCATCAGCATTTTTCACTTCTTGTTTATCATTCACGTTAGGATCTTTTTTATCACCACCATTATTATCGACTGCTTGGTTATTTGTGTCTTCAAAACGGGCCTCGATGATACGAGCCAACGAAAACACGTCGCCCAGCGTAGTTGGCCTCGATACCAGATTTAATTCCCTTTGTAAGTGAAGTTTAAGCCCAGAGATATAAAAAGGGATAAGTAAAGATTGGGGAATCCCCGTCACTCGGTTAATAAGCATCTCAAACTCATTCTGATATTCGGCCACTATACCCATTTGCAAAAGCTTAGATAATGCATATTTCACCTCCGGATTGCTGTCGTGAACAAAAACTCAAAACAAAAATAATTTTTTTGATAAATAGTAACCAATGAATAGTACTCGGTGAATAGTAACTGATGAATAGTTTTTTTTTTGGTAACCTGAATCGAAAACCCTCTCAACGAGAGCTCCAATGAAAGCACCAATTGATACGACCCGGTTAAGGGTTGTATCGGGATAGGGCACCACTTCAAGCGTGTGCTGGCTCCGTCAAAAAATAGAAGAGAAGATTAGAGAATT